>JAUMHN010015866.1:0-55018 GCA_032360265.1 Heliamphora ciliata | reverse complement strand
ATCCTTTCTTGAAATCTTGCATGCTAAAACGAGCAAGGATATCATCGATATACTTTGCTTGTGATAAGCCCAACATCATTTCTTTCTGATCTCGCACAAGCTAGATCCCAAGGATGTGATTGGCTTCTCCTAAGTCCTTTTTATTGAATTTCCTAGATAACCATACTTTAACTGTAGATAATGCCCCCACATCATCTCTGATGAGTAAGATATCATCTACATAAAATACTAGGAAGATTTTCATGCTTTCGTCATGCTTATTGTATACACAGAACTCATTCGGACTTTGATCAAAATCAAAAGACTTTATAGCTTAATCAAACCGAGTGTTCCAAGACCTCGATGTCTGCTTATGTCCATAAATGGAACTCTTAAGCTTACACAACATGTGTTCCTGGCCCTTTGCAATGAATCTGTCTGGTTGTATCATATAGATACACTCATCAAGACTTCCGTTACGAAAAGCTATTTTGACGTCCATTTGCCAAATTTCGTAATCGAAATGTGCGGCAATGGATAAGAGAATCCAGATAAACTTAAGCATGACTACCGGCGAAAAAGTTTTCTCATAGTCGATCCCTTCTTTCTGAGTAAAACTTTTAGCAACAAGCCTAGCTTTGAAGGTTTTAACCTTCCCGTCTGCTCCTCTCTTTTTCTTGCAGATCCACTTGCATCTAATGAGTTTTATCCCTTCAGACGGTTCTACAAGTTTCCAAACCTGATTGAAATACATAGATTCCATCTCTAAATTCATAGCCTTTGCCAAAGATCTACATCTTTGTCTTGTAGTGCTTCATTGTAGTTATCGGGCTTGGTATCCAGTTTTGTCGGGATCTTATCATACGACTCTCCCAAGAACATATACCGATTAGGTTGATGAACAACCTTCCCACTACAACGAAAAACTACTTGTGTCTATGTACTAGCAGTAATAATCTGTGCAGAATCTGAACCCTATGCATTAACACTATGTTCTTGATTTGCAACTGTCCCGATAATTCTTTCACTACGACAAGGTAATGGAATATCAAAACTTGTGGAACCTCTTTCGTTCTATTGGTATTTTTTCTCAGTTTTTTCAGAACAATTTTGCTATTGGGCCTGTGATCCATAATATAATCCTCTTCCAAGAATCGGGTATTGGTACTAACAATGACCTTCTGATCCTTAGGGTTATAAAATAGACCACCCTTTGTTCCCTTGGGATTCCCCGAAACGAATCGGGTAAACTTAAATAACTCATCACAGATCTTACTATCTCCATAAGAGTCTTATTCCTTCTTTCTGCTATACCATTCTGCTGTGGAGTGTCATGTGCAGTCAACTGGAATGTAATCCCCTCTGATGACAAGTAGTCCTTAAACTCTCTCAAGAGGTATTCCCACCACATTTGGATCGTAGTGATTTGATACTTTTACCCGGACGCTACTCTGCCTCCGCCTTGAATTCTTTAAATTTCTCAAAGTATTTAGACTTACGGTGCATCAGGTAAATATATCCATACCTTGAATTTCTCCACAGCCTTTGGCCAAAAAATGCCTCTTGGTTATTTTACCCTCTAAGTAAGATTCACAGACTGGAAGTGCATCTACTTCTAATGAACTCAAAGGTCCATCTGCTACTAATCTGTTTATCCTTTTTAGATTAATATGACACAAGCGTAAGTACCAAAGAAACATTTAGTTCATTAAAGAAGAAAACATTCTCGTATATGGTAATATAGATGTATTATTCGTTTCAATCAGTTGCAGTGTATGAGAGATAGGAGTAATAACATAAAGGTCATCTACCAATGTACCAGAAAAGATAACCCGTTTATTATCCTTAATAATCACAGAGTTATTAAAATAAACCAAATATCCGTCTTTAGCCAATCCAGAAACGAAAACTAAGTTCCTTCTAATGGCAGGTACATAAAGACATTCTCTCAATATTAAAATTCGATCTCTACCAAAATTGATAGTGACATCTCCTACTGTAACTGCTGTTACCCTTGTATTATTGCCCATATGCAGGTAAATCTCTCTATCACTAAGTTGTTAAGTTTTCTGGAACCCCTACAATGAATTGCAGATATGATTAGTGGCTCCCGTATCTACACACTAGGTACCGGTAGATAACACTGCTAAATATATTTTCACAACCTAGTGAACAGAAATTACCTTATTTGTTTTGGCTTCTGAGAAATACTATACATAACTTTTTCCAGTGCCGAGTTTGGTTGCAGTGAAAATATCTGTCTTTCGGCTTTTTCACACCAGTCCGGGACCCATTAACTACCCTGAAAATTATGTCTCCCCATTTTTGAATATTTTTCTTCTTCATGCCTTTCGGTTCCGAGGAGAAATTTTTTTCTAAAACAGACACATTTCTTGGTATTGAAGGAATACCATTTGTAATTAAAGTTATATCCAAGTTATATTTTCAGTCAACAAAATTTGGTCTTGTAAGTTTGTTTTCTTTGAATTCTGAAGTGAGTGGGTTGAAATCTATTTTAATCTTAAAAATCACATAATTAAAAAACTGTTAATTATGATGAGTAAAATTTTGAATTTATTTTAATTTGGTTCCCTCTACTAATTTAAAATTAATTCACCAGCAGCCTGGTAACATGAGAATAGCATGCCTCGTTGGGAGGACATCTACTATCCTTCATAAGACCAGACAAGTCAATTCTTTTTAATTTTACTATCTAGACAACTGGCCATGCCATGCAAAATTAAATAACTAACATAGTTTCGATCCAGCATATAATAGCAATGACTCAGTTGGAGAGAATACTATTATATACATGTAAGTGTTAACCATCATCTAATCCCAAATTAATCGCTTCGCAACGAACCCTTCAGTTGGGGAAGCGATCCACACTAACAATTATCCAGAATTATCCCTAAAAGAGTTTTGTACTGGCGATACCATAATTAATCTGTATGTTGGGGAGGAATGCCTTACTGCCGACACGCAGGGTTTAATTGCATCGCCTACAAACTGGTGATAGAGACCGCGGAATTTATCTATGAATAAATTTTCTCTCCCACTTAGATTTTTAAAAATTCGTTTAATTAAAATAAATTTATTAATTTCAAAAATCACACGATCTGAAAGAATCAAATATCTTTTCGTGTACACGATTTCAAATATTCTAATTTATCAAATCATCTTTTCGTATTTAAATGCGTAACAAATAAATTTAATAAATTCACAATTTTTCCTCCAGCTTTGCAGATAAGGTAGTGATTAAAGGCATTTATTTATTTTATTTTCTGTTCCACATTTTTTCGAAAAATAATAATTTATTTTGATTAAATATTTTTTTATTTAATTAATTCAAAATCTGGAATTAATTCTCACGTTTTTCCAAGATATCTGATTTAAAAAATTATCTTAAACGTGATATTTTATAATAAAATATCTAAATTTTTTCCATTTAATTAAATTTTTTCGTGTACTTGGATATGTTCAACATGTTTTTAAATAATCTAAATAGATATTTAAAAATATAAACCTAGCTATTACATCGATCTTATATCCCGAAAGCTCACAATCAATCTATCACGATCAACCCTCGTGGTTAAAAAAATAATAATTAAATTTAAATCATCATCTACGCATTCAATCAAACACGAAAATAAATAATGATCATAAAATCGGGATTAGAACGCTTGCAAAACAAAGTTAGCAATAGTTCTAAAACTATTCAGCCCCGAAAATCGTAAACAAAAAATAAAACGGCTCCGATACCAATTTGTTGGAGGCAAAACTGCCAAGATTATTATTTTTGCAAACGATTTTCGGTAAAAAATTAACTGAACGAAAAAATGACAAAACGGATTCCAGATAAAAATTTTGACATCGAACGATCAAAAATAAATCCGTGCAACCAAAGTTAATTTAGAAGAATACATTTTTGTCGATCTATTCTTCAACTACGATTTGATTCCGATTTGAAACTCCAGTCAGATCTTCTATTGTATTTTCTTACGCGATCCTCGAACGTAGTGTGGGCTACGATTCTCCGATAACTCGTACCAGTAGAATACTGATATATTTAAGTCTTGAAAAATAAAAATAATATCATAATAATAATGATATATTATCATCAAAAACTGGTTTAGCGTACCCGCATATATATATGGCTACAGCAGGGACCTAGGGAGTAATTATAAGTTGGACTTCTAGTGGAATACAGACACCTACTAGAGGTTTCTGCAATTATAGAAAGACATGCAGCGGTTTCTTCAATTTTCATAAAACACTGAATTACAATTCACACAATTAAAGAACTATAATTGCACTATGACCCATAATCTCAAGACTTTCCTACATTGAACTCCTGTTATTAAATGCTTACCATTTCTCCTCACATTAAGATTTTAGATACCCGTCAATTAAATTTAATTACTGATAATTTAATTTAATCAGCATCTTAATATTCCTTAAGCCATTCTGCTTAACTTATTTGACCGCCGAATAATTAAATCCTCCTACATGATTTGTCTTGATCAAAACTTATAAGTATCCTTAAGGGAGTATCGTCAATCCCGATCATTCGGGATGTAGATTTCATCAATAATTAATATTTACCATATAAATAATACCGCTATCCAACTCACCAGGAATATAGACACATATAAGATGGCACCCTCTAATGAATCAAAACAACAAATATTAAATATATGCAAATCAATAATTATTTCAAAATTAAGAAGATAAGCACTATTCATAATAACCTTGGGGTGTAAATTAATTTATATAGTCAGTATAAAATTAATTAACCCAATTGTTCCGTTTAATAAATACAAAGTGTACTGGCATAGAGAGTCAGAACAATAGACAACGCTATTATCTGTTCTCCGTAATCAAGACAGACCTACTAAAACTCTGTACCACAGTCATACTGATGGTATGTCCATGTCCATCTAAACTGTGAACATAAAATTTATATTCTGCAAAACCTAAAATCTGATCTTCTGTGTGTAAGCCGTACTCTACACACCAAATTAAATACTATATAGAATATCAGATAACCATGTATAACAAATAAATGATATACATATATTGCTCATAAAGATTCTTATAAAATAAGAAATTAGTTTTATTAAAATAAAATTAAATACTAAAAACATGATTTTGAATACACCGACCCTAACAATAGGCTCAATTATGATTACCGAGGAGAAGGGGAGGTCGATTCTTTGTTTGAGCTCATCCACTCCCCTTGCCTTCTTGTCCTTTACGGCTTCCTTAACATTTTTTAGTTCCTCTCTCATCCGTCTCATTTCAAGTTCCATTGTGGCGGTGACCTTAGACCGGATGTTTGGGTAGGGCCTCCACGTGCGGTGGGGATCTCCCGTCTCCAGGCCTGTTTTCTAACTTTCAACCTTCTCTCGATCGTGGAGGTAGTTGATATTGCTTTTAATCCTCTCCCTTTGGCCTAAGTGGATATCGTCTTTAGCCGGATTGGGTTGGCTAGAACCTCTTGGTTTTAAGGGACAAGGTTAGTTGGAGCAAGGTTAGCATCACCAGCCTCTGGGTACCCGACTGGAACGGGTGGAGGCCCCATCGTCTGATCCTTGAACCGCTGGTGGAGGGTGCATGTTTATTGCGCCAATTCCTAGACTAGGTGAGTTAGATCAGCCAGTTGTTGGTCGATGCATGGGTCAGTAGCACCTTCCACCGCTCGAAGTCGTTGGCAGTTGTTATCATAGGTCATGGCTCGTGTTTCTACCATCGAGTGTATCAAAAGAAAAGAAAATGTTCCCACAGACGACATCAAATGATGATACCTTGACGGTTGAACCGAGGATATTGGGTTTTGACATAATACAAGGCTCCCTTGATTGGACCTGAAAGGACAACGTTAAGACTAGCACTGGTGGGGTACTGGCCAAATACCCTTCGATGCTTAAGTTAACTCTTGTACGTGGTTGTTGGAGGTAAGACTGTCAAAATCTTTATTTTTACAAACGATTAACGAAAAAATTAACTAGATGAGCAAACGCCAAAACAGGCTCCTTATAAAACTTTTGATGACGAATGATCAAAATAAAACCTGTGCTTCCAAAATTAATTTAGATAAAAATCTTTTTACTGGTCGAATCTTCAACTACGATTTGAATTTAAGTTGAAGCTCCTGTTACATCTTCTACAGTATTTTCTTATGCGATTCTTGAATGTAGAGTGGGTTACAATCTGTCAAGAATGCGTACCGGTAGAATCTGGACATGTTTAGTCTTAGAAGACAAGTTATGAAATTGGTTTAACCTACCCGCATATTTATAGGACTACAGCAGAGACCTGCGGAGTAATTATGAGCAAGACTTTCAGTGGAACGCAGACACATATTAGTAGTTTTTACAATTAAGCAAACCTCATAACAGTATCAGCAATTATGGAAAACTAATAGTAGTTTCTGCTATTTTTATAAAACACTGAATTACAGTTCACACCACTAAAGAACTATAATTGTACACTAACCCATAATCTCAAGATCATTTAGTATTGAGCTCATGTTATTAAATGGTTACCATTTCTCTCTACGTTAAGATTCTCGATACCCGCTAATTAAATTTAATTACTGACAATTTAATTTAACCGGCATCTTAGTATTCTTTAAACCATTTCGCTTAACTTATTTGACCGTCAGATAATCAAATTTACCTACAGAATTTGGTCCGGTCAAAACTTATAAGATTCCTTAAGGGATATCTTCATTCCCGATCTTTAGGGACGTGAATTTCATCAATAATTAATATTTGTCATATAAATAATATTGCTATCCAACTCACCGAAAATATAGACCCATATAAGATCGCACCCTCTAATGAATCAAAATAATTAATATTAAATATATGCAAATCAATAAATATTTCAGAGATATTTTTTTTATTTAAAATAGGCTCTAAAAGTTCTTTTTATTTTTACATTAATTTATATTCAAGATGAATTTTATTTTATAATTCTTGAAGAAAAAAAAATCTAAAAGTATAAATTTTATAAATAAAGAAATGTGTCTAATAATAATGATGACAAATTAATTTTTAAAATAAAAATACAAAAAATCACATAAATACTTTTAAAAAAGTCATTTGCTCGCTCAAAAATTTATATGCAACAATAATAAATAAATTAAAAAATATTGATTTTAAGTTGTTAAAAAATATACCACACTTTCTTTTTTAAACCCCACAAAATCCAACTCCAACACCTATTTGGGGCATATTACCTATATTATTTTTTTTTTATGGTCACTGACCCAATCAATTTATTGGACAATTGAATTCGATGTTGCTTTCGGTGAATAAATAAGTTATAATCTCAAAGCGAAAACCTCGGCCCCTGGCTGGATTTTCTTGTGCCGTTGTGCGTGTGTATCTCCGCCCTCTCGCCTATATTTCTCGCCCTCTCTCAGATCGTTCTTTCAAGGTCACGCGAATAAGAACCAAACCAAAACGAGTGGAGAGTGCAGATCTTGCGAGAGAATCGAAGAATGGCCCTGAAACTCAATCCAATCATCCAATCTCACAAGTTTTCATTATTTTCTCTCCCTCAGTCGGCCAATCTCAGATCTCACAGAGTTTTCATGGCATCCATTCTTAACTCTGCTCCTAGGTGATGTTCTTCTTTCATTTTTTGTCCTTAATTTTTATAGTTTCTTTTTTGTTTTTGGCATACAGGCAGTGGGTATCGTTTAATGTTGCTTTTCAGCTTTGGTATTCATCTGGTTTGTTGTTTTTGAGACCAAACCAGCTTAATTTCTCTCTCCCTCTCTCTAATTTTTGTTTCTTATTTTCCCCCCCAATGATTTGGGCAATGTCTAATTATGTTCAGTTTCCTTGATGTCATCTGGTTCAAATGAATATGTAGTCTTTGAATGCTGCTAGTTGTGTATGTGACATGAGTTTCAATTGATGCATGCAAATATGCAGATGTTTGATCACTAACTTTCATAATTTCTATACTGTTTGTTTACCTTTTAGCGTCTTAATCATGCATTAATTTAGCTGATATATGGAACTGGTGGAATTTGTGTTTTCCTTGGTGCTTTTAACTCTATTGTATATACTCTGACTGTATCAGTTCTAATGCTTCAGAATTGGTGGCTGGATCATCGACTACCCTCTGGTCTATAAGTTTATAGATGGTGGTTGGTCTTCTTGTCATTTGATGCACCCATTTAGCTGGAATTTTCCTGACATTCTTACCTGTAAAAAACTAAAAAGAAAAATAAAAAGAAAAAGAAAAAAATGGTTTTTTTTTTCTTTACTTTGCCTTTAAAACGAAAACCCTGGTGTATCTTCTTATCATGTCATGAAGCCTGTTACCATTGAGGTTGGATTTTTCCCCAGAGCTTATGATTCTATTGTATTTTGATTTGGGCATTGAGGTGAATTTTCATTTGGTTTGCTCCATCTTCAGACACATAGTTCTTGAACTATTTTTGAACAGTAATTTGAAAGGTGTAAGAGTAAGCTTTTCTTTTTCTTTTTTCTTTTTTCTGGTTGATGTTTATGCATCATATGTAAGAGTTATATTAAATTTATATTGGCCAGTTTTGGTGCCTTTTCCTGTGCAAAATTTGAGCACCTCCTCTGATATCTATGTACAGCAATATGAGAACATTCAGTCTGATCAGAAAGTGATGCATGATTGTCCTCAAATTCTATCTTAATCAAATTCTACTTTTCCACCTCTTGCTGTTTATTCTTTCTTTTCATTTTTGGTGTGCAGATGTCCATATGTTCCTTTGAAATTTTGGGGCCATAAATGTATAATATTTCTTTTCTGCTTCTCCCATATAAAACTGATGCTTCTTAACTCCACTTTATTTGTAGTGTGGTTGAGAATGAAAAGAAGCCTTTCTCTCCCCCACGAGAAGTACATGTCCAAGTGACCCATTCAATGCCTCCTCAAAAGATAGAGATCTTCCAATCTTTGGATGATTGGGCTGAGAAGAACATATTGGTGCACCTAAAGCCTGTTGAAAAATGTTGGCAGCCAGCTGATTTTCTACCTGACCCGGCCTCAGAAGGATTCAATGAGCAAGTCAAAGAGCTGAGGGAAAGAGCAAGGGAAATTCCTGACGATTATTATGTGGCTTTGGTTGGGGATATGATCACAGAGGAAGCCTTACCTACTTATCAGACAATGCTTAATACTCTGGATGGAGTTCGTGATGAGACAGGTGCAAGCCTCACTTCTTGGGCTATTTGGACAAGGGCATGGACTGCCGAAGAGAATAGACATGGCGATCTTCTCAACAAATATCTTTACCTTTCCGGACGTGTTGACATGAAGCCAATTGAGAAGACAATTCAGTACCTGATAGGGTCAGGAATGGTGAGTTCTTCAAGTTCTGCTGTGTATTCTTTTAGGTTTGTCTTATTAGTTCCACTAAAAGCGTAGGAATGATTCATAGGAGATTCTATTAATAAAATCTATAAGGGAAGCCTTCAAATGTTCTTTTAAATTAGCGCTTAACTTTACCAATGGAATCCTATTTAACTTGCTGCACTCTTCTAGCAGAACCACCTTGGTCTGATAGATGCAAGAAAAAGGAAAAAGGAAAAACAAAAAAGGAAAAATGAAAGTCTACACGGCAATCTTAAGATGATGCTATCTGCTGAATTTACTGACATTTTTATACTTTTGTTAGTTTTTCCTTGGTTTTTGTGTTGGCTTTTACAGAGTAATCATTTGCCTGGGATATTAAGGGTGAAAGAAACCACAGACATTAATCTTTTACACTGTAGATAAGAGTAGTAATTCTCTCTTTTCTTTCAATATCTGTTTCATACTTCCATGCAAAGCTTTCAATTACTCTTGAAAACTCTGGATTCAATGCCCAACAACATGCATCTGTTCAATGCAAAAAGCAATCAATGTTGCCTGGGGCCTAATACTGCTGCTAGATGGAAAATTAGTTGCAGAAAATAAGTCAACTCACTTTTCATCGCTTAGTTTGGACAATCCTATTACAATTTACATATATGTTCTCGTAGTTCAGATGGGGATATAATTTAGAAAATTTTAGATCTTAAGCAAGATTTTTACCTCTGCCATGTCTGTCATTTCTTAATGTTTAAATTGCCACCTTGTGCGAGTGTCTCTGGACCTGCACGCGCTTTTGTTATTATTGTCATTTTAGGCTTGTAGAGTTGGACCTCTGATCTCTTTGGAATGATTGTCACTTTCTGGAGCACATGCTTTCTTTTCCCTTATTTCTCGCTGATCTTGTTTGGATTTTTTTTAAATTTTATCTTGGTATGCATAATCGTTAGGATCCTCGAACTGAAAACAGCCCATATCTTGGTTTCATTTACACTTCATTTCAAGAGAGAGCGACATTCATTTCCCATGGGAACACTGCTAGGCATGCCAAGGAGTATGGAGACCTGAAACTGGCACAAATATGTGGTATAATTGCAGCAGATGAGAAGCGCCACGAAACTGCTTATACGAAGATTGTTGAGAAGCTCTTTGAAATAGACCCAGACGGCACTGTCTTGGCTCTCGCTGACATGATGAGGAAAAAAATCTCAATGCCGGCCCACCTGATGTTCGATGGTCAGGATGACAACCTTTTCGAACACTTCTCTGCTGTTGCGCAGCGGCTCGGAGTCTACACCGCCAAGGACTATGCCGACATTTTGGAATTTCTAGTGGGAAGATGGAATGTGGAGAATGTGACTGGTCTTTCTGGCGAGGGGCGCAAAGCGCAAGAATATGTATGTGGACTGGCTCCAAGGATCAGAAAACTGGAGGAGAGAGCACAAACCAGGGCCAAGCGGGCATCGACTGTTCCTTTCAGCTGGATCTTTGGCAGAGAAGTAAGCCTTTGAAAATGCAGGAAGGGAGGTTAGGTCAGCTGCTCCCTCAATACCACTCTCTTTAGAGAGTTTATAGAAAGAATTAAATAGCTAGCTATGTTTGTTTTTGCCTCTCTTTTTTGCTCTCTTAAACAATGGAGGTGCTGGTGTTCCTTTTTTTCTTGACGTAATGTTGAGTGCACTCAAGCTTGAAGTCTGTGTAATAGTTACAATAACTTGGACTACCATAATGGTGGTTGTGTGGGTGATGCCTTTGGTTATAAAACTAGACTCATTGGTGGGTGCATTTTGCAGAAAAGTTAGCAAACATTTCTCAACAAAGCTTTTGGATACTCAGTTTTGAATTTTTTTTTTCTTGTAATGTGTCATTTTCGTTATTGTCATTAGTATAATATACTCCAAGATGGGTGGGTGGCACTTACATGCACACGTGAGTGTGAGTGTGAGTGTGAGTGTGAGTGCAAGTGCGAGTATTATTAGCTGAGAGAAAAATAAGTGGAAAAGTGGAAAGTATGAAACAGTTGTCAAATATTTAGAAGTTATCAAAATGCATTAATTTACATTTTTTCCACAATTAAGATGAAAGAGAAGTTATAAAACTGTTAAGACTAATCATTATATGATTTTCTTTTTTTGGAATAAAAAAATTTACTCAACTTCAATAAACTACTGTTCTCCCTTTGTTGTCTTTTTATATTATAAATATAGATATGATTTTTTTTATATAATATTACGAATATGATTTCATTACATTAGAGTCAATTTGAAACAAACAAACATGGAATTATTAATTCAAAAAGACAACCCTTATAAGGTGAGCTTCAGATGTTTTTAATCTAATTCTCCCTCATCTGACATACCACAGGTGGTTGACTTAGGACAATAGAAGATTCTTAAAGTAGCGTTGGTTTTGTTTTTCATATGACATAGAACTTTTTCACGTGCCAGGTCCTGAAGCAAGGAAATAATCATCCATAGGTCTTGTATTGGACACGTGTAATTTTTTTGACGAAAATACCCTTATTTTGTTAAGATTCGGTTAGATTCGAAATGGATTTTAACATGTCAATAACAGAATTCGAAAAGTGATATTGTGAATTATGAATTCGCACGCAAAGTAATTGTGAGTTCTCATCGCGATCTTAGGTTGCAATTGGAGTTTGTGATTTCTCATTGTGATCTCATTGGTTTGTGTTTTTGCGATATGTGTTTGGATTTCTCATTGCGATCTTTGTTTCGATTTTAGCTCAGAAACTGGTTTGTATTGCACGATATCTGGTTTGATTTGTCATTATGATATCTGTTTCGATTTCTCATTGCGATCATTATGTCGATATTTGTGATCCTATTTTGTGATATTCATTTGACAAATTATGAATGATTTTATTATGCTTTTCTACAAATATGGAATGTATACGAGCGTTATAAAAGTAAAATTAGTTTTTTGTTAGATGATATATTGGATTGTGTTTGTAGAAAGTGGAAAAATCTAAAACGTAGAATATTTTTTCTTATATACTTGTTGCCTGATCATTCTAATTGTATGTTTGTTGATGATGATGATGATTTTGAGAATATGGTGTTGCTTGTTGGTCGTCTTGGTGTTGATCTTGTGGATGTTTATGTGAGTGATGAGAGTTGTGTGTCTGATAGCACTAGTAATAAAAACGAATTGGTATTGAAGGTAGTTTTAGCAGATGTTCTGATGGAACTAGTAACCAAGAATGAGCTATTATTGAACGTAGTTAAAATAGGCGTTCTAATGTTGTTGATGTTTATCTTCTTAAAAAATTTTGCCATCACCAAGAGACTTTACTGTTGTCATGTGGCTGGGTTGGATTAATTAATTATGTTGGGTAGTGTTTTAAGGGTAGAGTTAATGAATTTAGGTGTTGTTTGGCAAAATATACCATTGAGGTTGGGTTTTTATATGATCTTTTGAAAAATGATAAAAGTAGAGTAACTGCATCTTGTTGCTTGAGGGAATCTACCGGTTGTAAGTGGTTTGTTTATTCGACTTTGGATAGATCGAATGGCTTACTTTATATTAGGAGTTTGGATAATGAGCAGAGTTGTGGTGAGACATTTCGTACTTCTAAAAGTAAGCGCATGAGTTCAAATTTGGTTGTTAGTGCAATTAATAATCAGGTTCGTGATAAGCCATTAACGAAACCAATTAACGTTGTTGGATTCTTTGCACAACAATATGGCCTTTCAATATTTTATCATCATGCTTAGTTGGGTGTTGAGAAGACAAGAATTCAGTTGTATGGAGATTATTCATTGTCATTTGATCAGTTCTGTTGGTATGTTGAGGTAGTATTGAGTTCAAACCCTAGAAGTGTGATTAAAATTGAGTGTGATGAGCTTAGTAAACGGTTCAGAAGATTGTTTGTCATTTAGTGCTTGTATCAATGGTTTCAATCACTGTCGGCCTTCGTTGTCTCTTGACGGGACATTTTTAAAAGGGAAATATAAAGGTTGCTTGCTTATTGCTACGGGGGAAGATGCTAATCAAGATTTAGATTATTGCTTTAACAGAACAGATAAATTTATTTGTTAATGAGTTGTTCCTATAGCGACTTGGTATGTTTTTTATTTAATTAATTAATGTCTTTAATGTAAAAATAAATAAATAAATAAAAGAATTTTTTTTTACCGAAAATAGTTTAGGATGATAACCAAATGTGTTATGTGGAGACCCGATATGTTCTATTTTACAATTATATGTTTTCTGTTACGATTAATTTAATTCAATAAACATACATTATCAGAAGAAAAAAAATTGATGGGCTAATTGTGGAACACTAGAAAATTTTAATGATTTTTGTGCAAGAAAAATTAAATTGGGAATTTCAAATTTTAATAACTAAATTCCATTCAAGTTGGTGCAAAAGTAAGTATAAAAAACAAGTAAAAGGGTGACACTTCCCAAACAAGGCTTAAGCTTGGAAGGCTCATGAAACTTCTAGAGAGAAGGAACCAAGTGAATAAAAACATCAACCGGACCTCCCTCTTTTGCCAGAAGCTTGGATGGCTTCTGAAACTTCTAGAGAGAAGGAACCAAGTGAATAAAAACATCAACCGGACCTCCCACTTTTGCCAGCAAACACTGCCTTTTTTCCCTTTTGACGATTTTCTTCTCTTCCCTTCTTCCATTCATGGAAGATTGATTAACTCTCTCTTACTTCAATCTGAGGACTTGACAAATCAATTAGGAAGTAAGAAAACGAGGTATAGGGGAACCCGATGATTTCCAAATAGGACCAGTGGCCCTCGCCTCGGAATGACGTCGATCACCCCTTCCCTTCTGTTTTTCTTTGATTTCTTTCGTTTATTCAAGTAATTGGGGGTTAGAAGGAAAGTTTTGGGATTTATATGAAAGAATTGGGTTTACTTCCTTACCTTCCCTTTTTCGCTGCTACTATCTTTCTTCTTCTTCATCAATTTTTTCTTTCTCCATGAATGGGAATCAAGCTTGAAATCATGGGTTTACAATCAAAATCGAAGAGCTTATGCTGCATAGTGGGCACTACTGACATGAATTTAAGTGTTTCGCCGAGAGTTTTCAGCTTTAGGACAGTCGAGACCCCTACTTTATGGTGGCTGAACCTAGGCTTTCTGAAATTAGGCAAAATTTCAAGGCTTGCGGCTCCATGAGGTAGAATGTAGACTAATTTTGGTATTTTGCTGTGATTTGTGTGGATTCTTGCTGATACTCACAAGAAACCCTAAAGATTTAAGTGATTAACAAAAATTTTAGTTAGTGTTGAGTTGGATTATGTTACTAGAATGCTATTGTAGGGATTTGGTCCCTTGTTATTTTCTCGTATTAATGACAAACACATATGTTGGGTTTAGTGGGAATGGCAAAATGTGTGGATCGATCTTGTGTGAGTATTAGTTCTTGAGCATGTATATTTGCTAACGATAGTTATGTGTGGGGTAATACATGGGATCGTCACTGTGAGGTGTTTGATTTATGATTCGGTTCAATTTTGGCAGCTTTTGTTGGATTTGTCTCCCAGCGCTGATTGCTCGAGTGGTGGGGGACCCCGCTCGAGTGGGCAGATGGCCGAGAGGTCCTAAAGAGGGAACCGCTCGAGCGGTGTGGGTCCGCTCGAGCGGACTGTCGAGGAGCAGACTTCTTAAAAGTCACGTAGGAATTTTCTTTTCTCATTCTTTTCATATCTCTCTCTCTAGAGCAAAAGTGAGAGCTCGGGTTTATGTTTGGAGAGTGTTGGAGCTTTCTTGGCCCTTCTTGAGACGACTTCTTGCTTCCATCTTGATCTTTTGCCTGTGGGAGGTTCAAATGAAGCTTTATTTCTCACCACGTGGTTAGAGCTCGTTTGAGATTTTTTCTTGTAGATCTAGCGTCCCTAAAGTATGATCTAAGACTTTTCTTGAATATCTTTGTGATATGTGTCATCTCATTGAATTTATAGACATAAAAGTATGAAAATAGTATTTTTGAAGCCATAGGTGTAGGTTTGATGTTAATAGAGGTTAAATCTTAGATTTATGGAGGATTTAACATGATTCTATCTTTACATTATTGTTAATTAAGGTTGGATTGAGAAAGGAGGAGTTATGGTTTGGTATTTGTGTCTAAACCATAAAAATTGGGGGGTTTTGGGGTTAAAGAACCGATATGTTGAAATTGATATGATTGTTAGTTAAATTGAGGGTTGTAATAACCTATTGCATATTTCTTCCATGAATTTATGTGACACGTGTGATGTCAAGTGAAAATAAAATCGGTGAATTATTGAATTTAAAACCATGTTGATGGTTAATTCGGGGTTTGAGCCCTAAATCTTGAAATATGAATAATGGAAAACATGTAATGATATGGGTTTGGCGGGAGGAACTATTTGGGTTGGACTCGCGCGTGTATTGTGACGTGATATGTCAAAAATGACCAGTTTTGGAATCTAAGGACTGTTTAAGTTTGGACACAAGTTGTTTCAGGGTGAAAGACCAAAAAACTGCGTTAATTGGGTTCTCTGCCCGTCAGCTAGTGAACCGCAAAAGGACGTTAGTCATGTCAGGATATAGAACGTTCCATTACTTTATAGGGCCTGTGTGGCTGGGTTGGTTGTAATGCTACGCAGGCCTATACACTCGTCTAGCGTCGGTGCCTATGTTTGTAAACCACGAGTTGGTGGAATATGAGAAATGTCAATAAAGTGTATGTGCGTGTGTGTGTGCGTTGTAAATGATTGGGTTGGTAAAACCTTAAGTAGAGAATGTGATAGAATGGTAAAATGTGTTGGGTCAATTAATAATGGTAAAATGCGTTGGGTTGATTGGGAATGGTAAATGGTTAATTTCATGGAAATTAAGGAGTATGAAACAATGAATCTTATATACAAAACCTGGTTATGCATTGGGAATTTATCTTGGGACAAATGATATGATCTTGGTTAAACATATGCGTGCATCTTGCATAACCATCTTCACACGTCATGCATATATTCAATGGTAGTCTTGTTCCTACAAGCTTCGACTCATGTTGTTTAACAACATTTCAGGTGATAGCGAAAAGAAGATCTTGGACTGAGACGACAGTCGCTGGACTTTTTGGGTGGTAGATAGGATTACATCTATGTTAGTGTCTTTTAAGAAAGAAATTGTAATGATGTGAAGCTTACCTTTTGAATATTTAGAATATTGTAATTCGGGGTCAGAATACCCGTGTTTAAGGCCTTAAAGTCGCATATTCATGTTATGCTTGCATGTGAGAACGCTTGTTTGTTCATTGGGTGCAAAACTTTAATCTTTTAAATGATGCTTTTGGTATTGAAGTTGATTTTGAGTTCATAGTTGAAAGATGATTATTTTACTCTCAAATGTGTGGTTTACATCTCGTTTTTTCTTGTTCTTGAAACCATGATACTGGAGGAGAAAAAAGTGGTTATTTTTCCAAAGCTTAGAAAAATCACGCAGTTTTTGGGCAGTAGTTCTTGGGTGTCTCACCGCTCGAACGGTGAGGAGTCTGCTCGAGCGGACTCCACTGGGTGGATTTTATTGAAATTTGTTTTAAAGCAAGTTTTTCTTAAATAATCTTTGAGTTTATGTTATGGGGTATAAATCGATTGTTTTTAGGGACAATTTCAAAAGGAAATGGTCTTTCACATTGGGTTGATTTTTTAAAGTTTATTCGAGTTTTATTATTTTTAAATCAGGGCGTTATAGATTGGTGTCAGAGTTATAGGTTTGAATATCTAGGAACCGTGAGAGTGGTTGATCCATTACGTGAGAGTTTGCATTGATATGTGACATTCATAACTTGATATGTTAGCATGAAGTGTCTTGAGTATAACTATATATTTGCATGCTATGTGGTATTTGGGTATGGAGGTTGGACTCTTAGGATGTTGTGTCTAGCTCTTGGGCGACCGGTCGATTGGTATAGGGTTCGAGTTAGAGAGGCATTTGATCGACATTCGTTCTAACTAGAAATTCGCACGAGTTAGCCAAATTGACGTGTCATTTCGATTAGTCCCTCCCTCGTTCTGTGTTGCATAAAGTGTGTTGATCCAACGATTCGTGTTATGTGGTATCGTGTTGAAGGACAATGTTATTGGTGAAAGATGAGTTATGTAAGCCTATTTTGATATCTCTCCTTGTTTCTTCTTATTTGTAGACTAATGTTGCCGAGACGTGGTAGAGGCTAAGGTTGTGGCCGAGGTCGTGCGTATGCCCACGTTCCAGAGGAAGTTTGCTAAGATCACTATAGATGGCACGTGGACCGCTTTTACTAGGATCTTTTTGGAAAAATATTTTTCGAGTTCTTCTAGAGATGTGTATTGGGAGGAGTTTTCTTTCTCTTATTCAGGAAAATTTTACCGTGGTCCAGTACGAGGCCAAGTTCGCGAATTTATTGTGGTTTGCACCTGAGATGGTGTCGACAGAGGAGTTGCACACCAAGAGATTTGAAAGGGGTCTTCGACCTTCGATCAAAGACAGGATCATGGCGTTGGGTTTTTGAGTCTACATCGAGGTCGTGGGAGTTGCTATCTGAGTGGAGAATGCAATGGCAGAGAGCCGCAAGGTTAGGGAGAGCAGGTCACATCAGGGGGCTTTCAGTGTTAAGTCTAAAGGGTATCAGATGAAAAGGTAGAAATCAGGGGGAATGATGTAACATCCCGACCCTTCACATAGCAACGATATTGTCCGCTTTGGGCAAAGTTCTCACGGTTTTATTCTTTCTAGGGGATCACTCATCCTTGCATTGCTCCCGCTTAAGCACGCTTAACTGCGGAGTTCTGCTAGGGTCTCTACCACTTGGGAAAAGGCCTCGTTGAATGTAAGAGTCCAAGATTTTTCTTTTATAGCCCAAGAACTCTCTCTCCCTTTTCGATGTGGGAAACTAGGATATCACAATAGAGTTCTTATCCCACGGGATCGCAGTTTCAATTACGACCGGCACTGACACTAGTACCGTCTATCGGTTCATTCGGATGTTCTGAACGTCGAGAGTTAGTGTGTTACACGTATAAACAACCGAGATACCATGTGAAGGATTGTCAGTAGAGAGGACAGCAGCAGTAGAGTCAAACTCTGGGAAGGACCCCACCTTCATGTTTCTAGTGTGGCCAAATGGGTCACATTCGACGAGATTTCCCTTAGGGAGGGAGTGTTCAGGGTGCTACTGGAGTACATCGGGTATAGGCATCGCAAGGATGATAGGGATACGACCAGCTGTAGCAACATTCAAGGGTACAGTCAGCGAGGACAGTAGGAGATGCTACCTCAGCTCAGTTAGTGAGGCAGCCGGGAGCCATGGGCAGCGGGGGATAGAATCAGGGGAACCAGGGGCGAGTGTATGCTCTTGTGGAGCCAAGTATGCCAGTGGCGCCTGTTGCACCATAAATCGTAGCCAGCCCTTGGATTTATGAGGTACGTGTACCATTCTTGGGCCCGTGGTCTCATTGGCACCAAAGCATCTCATTCTTTTATCTCATCCACATTCGCATCTGCATTGAGGTTAGAGGTAGACGTGTTAGGTAGTGCCCCATGTGTAGAGACGCTGATGGGTGAGACTACCGTATTTAGATGAGTTTATAGAGCTTGTGAGATGGAGATTGCTGACCACCGTTTGATATTTGATTTTATTGTGCTTGGTATGTCCTCGTTCGATATTATCTTGGGGATGGACTAGTTGACCACTTTTTGAGCCTTCATTGATTATGATTGGCGACGAGTGTTTGTTTGCACATCGGAGGGAGATTCCTTTTGTTTTGTGGGTGACCGGGATAATGGTTTAGCACCTAGATCTCTTAGATCACGGAGCCATGACAGCCTTAGCCACCTTTTCTTTGCCTTGTCGGTGAGTGAGACTGATTCCACTCAGGGAGAGCTTCCTCCCGTTGTCTGTGAGTTTCCAAACATGTTTTCGAGTGATTTGTTTGAGCTT
This sequence comes from Heliamphora ciliata, assembly GCA_032360265.1. Lineage (NCBI taxonomy): Eukaryota > Viridiplantae > Streptophyta > Magnoliopsida > Ericales > Sarraceniaceae > Heliamphora > Heliamphora ciliata. The sequence continues at coordinate 35,767 of JAUMHN010015866.1, read as the reverse complement.
CCGCCACAGCGGCAAGTTGAGTTTTCCATACACCTCTTCCCGGGGACTGCCCCCATTCTATGCCTTCATACCATTTTGCACCGACTGAATTGGTGGAATTGAAAGTGTAAGTCCAGGAGTTGTTGGACAAGGGGTTCATCCACCCTAGTGTGTCTCCATGGGGAGCTCCGGCATTGTTTGCAAAGAAGAAGGATGAGTCGTTACACCTTTGTATAGATTATTGTAAGTTGAACCACGTGACCGTTAAAAATAAGTACCCTATGCCACGTATCGACAACTTGTTTGACCAATGGAAAGGTTCGTGTTGTTTCTCGAAGATCGATTTGAGATCAGGTTATCACTAGTTACGGGTCAAGGAGGAAGACATTTCAAAGATGATTTTCCACAGTCGTTATGGGCATTTTGAGTTTCTAGTCATGCCTTTTGGATTGACTAATGCGCCAGCAACGTTTATGGACCTTATGAACCGTATCTTTCACCCTTATCTACATCACTACGTGGTGGTGTTCGTGGACGACATCTTGATTTACTCATTATTGGAAGAGGAACATGAGGAGCACCTTCGAATTGCCTTATAATTATTATAAGAACATCGATTATATGCCAAGTACGACAAGTGTGAGTTTTGGTTACTCGAGATAAATTTTTTGGGGCATGTAGTTTCGAGGGGTGGAGTGGTAGTGGATTTATCTAAGATCAAAGCTGTGATGGAATGGGAAAGACCAAAAAATGTGTTTGAGATTCGGAGCTTCTTGGGATTGACAGGTTACTACCGTCAGTTTGTGAGGAATTTCTCTAGGCTTGCAGTGCTTATGACACGCCTTACATGAAAGGAAATTAAGTTCGTGTGGAACGATAGTTGCGAGCTTGCCTTTTAGATGTTAAAGACGAGATTGACAAGTGCACCCATTTTGACTATATCAAAAAAAAGGACTCGGTTATGCCATTTATTGCGATGCGTCTCACGAGGAGTTAGGTTGCGTGTTTAATGTAACTGGGTAAGGTGGTGGCTTATGGATCAAGGCAGTTGAAGGTTCACGAGAAGAACTACCCTACACATGATTTGGAGCTCGCAGCAGTGGTCTTTACTCTAAAGACCTAGAGACATTACCTGTATGGAGAACGCTTTGAAGTGTTCTCGGACCATAAGAGTTTGAAGTACTTATTTTCGTAGAAGAATCTGAATCTGCGCCAGAGGAGATGGATGGAGTTCTTGGGAAACTATGATTTTGATCTACAGTATCATCCAGGCAAGGCCAATGTGGTGGCCGACGCCCTTAGTCAGAAGTCTTTGAGCACGTTAGCCCACGTGGCCGTTAAGGATTGGAATAGGCTCGGAGAAGTCGGAGAGTACGACCTTCATTTGAGAGAGTGTGGGGGGTGTGTTGCCTTGTTTACAGTGGTTTCTCAACATACCCTTGTTTACAACATTGTTGAGGCACAACGATCGAATGTAGAGAGTTTGATGTTTCGGGAGCGAGTCTTGAGTGGCGAGGATGCCAAGGAGTGGACTATCAACTCCGATAAGAGTATAAGCTTTGCAGGAAGGATCTTTGTGCCGAAAGTGTGTCGTGGAGATGTACTATGTGAGTTTCATTATTCACGCTTAGCGGTGCATTTGGGTGGCACCGAAATGTATCATGACATACGTAGGCAGTTTTTATGAAAGAGTATGAAGAAAGACGTTGTGCTTTTCATCTCGCGTTGTCTCACTTGCCGCAAGTGAAGGCCGAGCATCAGAAACCAGTAGGTCAGTTGCAACCGTTGCTCGTGTTAGAGTGGAAATGGGAGAACATCATCATAAATTTCATTTCGGGCCTTCCAAGATTGCCGAAGGGGTATATTGCCATATGGGTCGTGGTGGACAAATTGACCAAGTCGGCACATTTCCTACCAATTCGCATGGTGAATTCAGTTGATAAGCTCAGCAAGCTTTATGTGAGTGAGATTGTTAAGCTCCACAGAGTGCCTGTTTCCATCATTTCTGATCGAGATCCTCGTTTTACATCTCATTTTTTATAGAGTTTGCAGTCAGTTATGGGGACAAGCCTACTTCTTAGTACTGCTTTTCACCCCAGACAGATGGTCAGTCAGAACGCACCATTTAAATACTCGAGGATATGTTAAGAGCATGTGTGCTGGATTTTTGTGGGTCATGGGATGACCACTTACCATCGGTGGAATTCACCTACAACAACAGTTATCAGTCGAGTATTGAGATGGCGCCTTATGAGGTATTGTATGGTAGACCTTGTAGGTCACCCGTTTGTTGGACCGATATTGGTGAAGTAGCCGTGTTAGAGCCCGAGCTTGTGCATAAAACCACAGAAAGGATTATCGCGATCCATAAGTGTTTAGTGGCCGCCCAAAACCATCAGAAGAGTTATGCAGATAAGAGAAGGAGGCCGTTAGCATTTGAGGTGGGAGACCATGTGTTTTTGAAGGTCTTGCCACGAAAGGGTTTGATGAGATTTGGTAAGAGTGGAAAGCTATCGCCGCGTTTTATCGGGGCATTTGAGATCCTTGATAGGATTAGAGAGGTGGCCTATTGCCTAGCCTTTCCACCACAGTTAGCCTCCTTGCATAACATTTTTCATGTGTCTATGTTGCGTAAGTATGAGCTGGATCCATCCCATGTTTTGGATTGGACGGAGTTGAGGGTAGTGGACGATGTTATCTACGAGGAGAGACCAGTGAGGATTCTTGATGCCAAAAAACAAGTCTTGTGAGGGAGAACTACTCAGTATGTAAAGGTGTTGTGGCTTCACCACGGAGTTGAAGAAGCCATGTGGGAGCGGGAATCGGAAGTTCGCAGAAATTACCCTGATTTGTTTAGTTCTTGATGCTTGTGTAATTTCGGGGACAAAATTTCCTAAGTGGGGGAGGTTGTAGGGACTTGGTCTCTTGTTATTTTCTCATATTAATGACAAACACATATGTTAGGTTTGGTAGGAACGGCAAAATGTGTGGATCTTACGTGAGTATTAGTTCTTGAGCCTGTATATCTGCTAACGATGGTTAAGTGTGGGATAATACATGGGATCATCGATGTGAGTTGTTTGATTTATGATTCGGTTCAATTTTGGCAGCTTTTGTTCAGTTTATCTCGCAACGCTGACCGCTCGAGTGGATAGGTGGCCGAAAGGTCCTGAAGGGGGGGACTGCTTGAGCGGTGGGGGTTCACTCGAGCAGATTGTCGGGGAGCAGACTTTTTAAAAGTCACGTAGGACTCTTCTTTTCTCATTCTTTTCATATATCTCTCTCTTTAGAGCAAAAGTGAGAGCTAAGGTTTATGTTTGGAGAGTGTTGGAGCTTTCTTGGCCCTTCTTGAGACAACTTCTTGCTTACACTTGATCTTTTGCCCATGGGAGGTTTAAACTAGACGTTAAAAGCTTTATTTCTCACCGCGTGGTTGGAGATTTTCATGGTTGGAACTCGTTTGAGGATTTTTCTTGTAGATCTAGCGTCCCTAAGGTAGGATCTAAGACTTTCCTTGAATATCTTTGCGATACGTGTCGTATCTTTGAATTTATCCACATAAAAGTATGAAAAAAGTATTTTCGAAGCCTTACCTGTGGGTTTGATGTTAATGGAGGTTAAATCTTAGATCTATGGAGGATTTAACATGATTTTATCTTTACATTGTTATTAATTATGGTTGGATTGAGAAATGAGGAGTTAGGGTTTGGTATTTGGGTAAATTGGGGGTTTTGGGGTTAGAGAACTCGTATGTTGAAATCGATATGATTGTTAGTTAAATCGAGGGTTGTAATAACCTATTGCATATTTCTTCCACAAACTTATGTGACACGTGATGATGTCAAGTGGAAATGTGGGTTTTGTTCTGTAAAACCGGTGAATTATTGAATTTAAAACCATGTAGATGGTTGATTCGGGGTTTGAGTCCTAAGTCTTGAAATATAAAGAATGGAAAACATGTAATGATATGGTTTTGGCGAGAGGAACCATTTGGGATGGACTCGCGCGTGTGTATTGTGACGTGATATGTCAAAAAGGACCGATTTTGGGATCTAAGGATCGTTTAAGTTTGGGCACGAGTTGCTGCATGGTGAAAAATCAAAAAACAGCACAGATTGGGTTCTCTGCTCGCCGGTTAGTGAACTGAGAAAGGACGTTAGTCATGCCAGGGTATAAAACGTCCCGTTACTTCATGGAGCTTGTGTCGCCAGGTTGATTGTAACGCTACGCAGGTCTATACGCTCGTTCGGCGTCAGTGCCTATGTTTATAAACCACGAGTTGGTGGAGTATGAGAAATGTCAACAAAGTGTGTGTGTGTGTGCGTGCGTTGTAAATGATTGGGTTGGTAAAACCTTAACTAGAGAATGTGATAGAATGGTAAAATGTGTTGGGTCGATTAAGAATGGTAAAATGCGTTGGGTTAATTGGGAATGGTAAATGGTTAATTCATGGAAATTAAGGAGTATGGAACAATGATTCTTATATACAAAACCTGGTTATACATTGGGAATTTATATCGGGACAAACGATATGATTTTGGTTAAACTTATGTGTGCATCCTACATAACCATCTTCACATATCATGCATATATTTAATGATAGTCTTGTTCCTATGAGCTTCGACTCATGTTGTTTAACAACATTTTAGGTGATAGCGGAAAGAAGATCTTGGACTAAGACGACAGTCGCTGTACTTTTTGGGTGGTTGATAGGATTACATCCATGTTAGTGTCTTTTAAGAAAGAAATAGTAAAGATGTGAAGCTTACCTTTTGAATATTCGGAATATTGTAATTTAGGGTTAGAATACCTGTGTTGTAAGGTCTTAAGGTCGCATATTCATGTTATGCTTGCATGTGAGGACGCTCGTTTGGTCATTGGGTTCAAAGCTTTAATCTTTTAAATGATGCTTTTGGTATTGAAGTTGATTTCGAGTTCATAGTTGAAAGATGGTTATTTTACTCTCAAATGTGTGGTTTACATCGGTTTTGCTTGTTCTTGAATCCATGATACTACAGGAGAAGAAAGTGATTATTTTTCCAAAGCTTAGAAAAATCACGCAGTTTTTGGGCAGTAGTTCTCGGGTGTCTCATCGCTCGAGCGATGAGGAGTCCACTCGAGCAAACTTCGCTAGGTGAAATTTATCAAAATTTGTTTTAAAGCAGGTTTTTTCTTAAATAATCTTTGAGTTTATGTTATGGGGTATAAATCGATTGTTTTTAGGGACAATTTCAAAAGGAAATGGTCTTTCACATCGGGTTGATTTTTCAATGTTTGTTTGAGTTTTATTATTTCTAAATCAGGGCGTTATAGCTATGATGAAGATTGAAACCCTTGGCGGTAATGTTAGACCTTGTTATTCTTAATTTATGGTTTAAGTATATGGGTTGAATACAATTAAGAAGAGAATAAGCCTTAAACACTTTATAGGTAGCTTCAGTTGAATATTTTAAATTCCTATGAAGTAATATTAGAATCTATTATTAGATACAAGGATTTGGAAATGGTGAGATATACACTTATGTTTGTGAGGAATAAAAACATTGAATATGTGATGTGCAAGTTGAGCGGGTGGGCTGAATTAATATATGATAGGAAAATCATGTTACAAAGTTATTCATTATATCTAAAATGTTTACGTAAATCTTGGGTTTCTAAACAAATTTCAGAGGTTTAGTTGAAGATTCTATTTACCTCAAAATCTATTAGAATAGTTCTATGAAACTTGGATGAAAGTGGGAAAGAGAAACATGTAAATGGTGAGATTGTATGAAATTAACCCTACGAAAACTAAAATACCCATGAGAGCGTTGGAAATTGTAATTTGGTCATCCATGACTTATTGATAGCTTCTTTAATTAAACTCATGATTAAGGGGTAAGATTTGGAATTGAGTAGGCTAATTTATGTTAAAAATAATCGGAATGTTTGGTTTACATTGAGATTGAATAAAAAAGATGGTACTATGAGTTTTAACTTAAATTTGGTTAATAGCGACTGGAAAATTGAATTTGTAGTTTAATTGGGACAATTGTGATAATGTGGTAATCTCTTGAATTACTTTGCTCAAATGTCGGATTGAACATTTAATGGAGAATCAATATATTGAATCTCATGAAAGTGATGAATCAATGATTGAACCCTAAAAACATTAGATTTTCTTTGAATGTATGAATATGGAGTTGGTTTTAAATTTTGACCTTGTGGATATTTTAGAAACAAATTGGATTACCAAGGTGTAATTTGAACCTCATGATTAGTTAGTACTTGATTTATAAGTTAGATTGAAATCTAATTGAGAATATTTGGAAAATTAAGAGGAAACGATAATTGAAACTTATAACTTTGGTTTGAAAGTGGAACAACATGATGTGTAAAGACTATGTTTGATAATGGATGTTGTGACAATGAGTTTTGGAGTTGTGATAATGAGTTTTGGAGTTTTGAAAATTGATTTGAAACTTTTGAACCAATGAATCTTGAGTTTGTTGAACTTATATAAAAAAGGTGAAAACATGAAATTGGAACCTAAATGTCGTTAATTAAAATTAAACAGATTTCTTAATGAGTGTTCATCCAAAATGGTAAGTTTCTTGAAGGTGGACAAAAGTTAAACGTGGAAGTCCAAATTAACAATGTGGTTGGATTGAGTTTGTAAGTTCATCCAAAATGGTAAGTTTCTTGAAGGTGAACAAAAGTTAAACGTGGAAGTCCAAATTAACAATGTGGTTGGATTGAGTTTGTAATTGATCTCCTAAAGGAAAGGACTTGCCAATTAACGGGTAATGAACCTTTATGGTGTAAGGGTGAAATTTGACTCGTATACCAAAGCGGAACTAATTATTTAACATATGTTATATGGAGTTTGTGTTGAAGCTTGTGGTGTGAACATCTTATGAACAATGGAACATGAGAAAATTGATAATGTGGTATATAAAATGAACTTAGAATTGGGTGATGAAATAAGTTGAGTTTTTATTTGTAATTCATGAGAATTGGATAGGTGCTGAATGAAGGAAATTATGAAAATGTTTTTGAGATTTATGATTTTATGAATTATGAATTTTATTGAATTGATATTCAAATGGCAATGATATAACGTACGATTTGAGACTTATAATTTTAACTGAGCAATGTAAGATGAATACAATGGATAAAGAAAGCGATTTGAGAATATGTTGGTGAAATTGATTTTAGGGAGAGAAACCTGTGAATGGTTGGACTCCCGGTGGTTAGAGGATAATGATATGGCTATTAAATTGAATTAGGAAGATGGACTCCCGGTTGATTAATGAATATTGGTATGATTAATCGAATATTGAATCGATGATGGTTGATGTGAACGTGATAGGTTGGGCTTGACTAGCTCCGCGGTGAAAGAGCGAAAACTTGTGCAAGCTGGGTACCGTTGCCCTCGGGTTAGCCCCCGTAAAACGAACTTGGGTACAGTATTCCCTCGAGTGAGGTCCGTAAAACCAGTATTGTTGTGGTGAGTTATAGAGCTATCTATTACTCAACGGTTTTACGTAGCCTGTTGGGAGAATAGGGAGAGGTTCCTATAAGCTGCACCCGACGTCGGTTCAATATTTTGATTAAATCATGAAAGTGAAATGTAGATAAAAAGTTGAAGAATGAAAAAGAAAGTTAATGATTTTATAATGGATAAGAGGTGAGTTAGTATTTAGTAACTGATTAAAGAAAAAATAAAAATGAAAGCGAGAACTAAAGAAAGATGAAGAGAAAATGAGATTCATGTCAATAAAAGAAAAGAAAGGAAAGAGAAGAAAAGAAAGTTCAATGATTGAATAAAAATGAGTAATGAGCCTAATAAGAATGAAGAATGGAACTGATTAAAAGATGAGTTATGAATCGAGAAAAGAAAATATTTGAAAGTTGTTGCATAATATCTTGCTCATTCACACCTCACAAGTCATGCGTTGCACATTCTTTAGTCTTTATCCTATGAGTTTTGGCTCACGTTGTTGGCTTTATAATTTTTTTTCTAAGTTCTGACGTGCAGAAGAAGGCGTAAGAAACACCGTGATTATTATATGAGATTTGAAGAAGAAATATGAAGATTTATAATTTGGAAAATGAAGCTTGTATTTTATAAGTTTGTATAATAAAAATGCAGTTTTTCTTTGTACTTGAGCTATAATTTTTTTTGGGTTAAATAATGTACTTTGAGGGTTTAATTGTAGCAAGTATTATGCATATGAAATGGTTAGAATGCATGTATACATAGTTCTAGGAGGTTTTGGTTAAAACATGGATGCATTTATATTGAGGTTGGAATTGTTGGCTATTGAATAATTTTAATTGTGATTGTGAGTTGAAATCTGGCTGAACCTGAGTATAAACTTTTGTTTGAGTTTGGTAGGTATTCAGGTAATTTGAGATAGTCCAAAAAATAGAAGAAACTCAGCCGAAATTTTTAAGAAAATATACTTAGTATATTTTGATGTTTGGAAACTGACAACCTTTGAAGATAAGCTAAGATCAAAGAGTTGACTTTAAAGGAGGTTTTGGCGTAGAGTTGGGTTATATATATAAGCTTTCAATCATTTAATAAAAAATGTTAGGTCGTCTCATGAGGTTCACGTGCCCCAGGTTTGGGGATGTGACAATTCTTATTATAGTGAAATAGATAAAGTTATCTATTCACGATGTTGTGCTTGTTATAATAGATAGATAAATTTATCTATTAAATAGGAATGCATATAACGGGACAGATAAATATATATGTGTTTGTTATAATAAAACAGATAAATTTATCTGTTCACGTTATTGTGCTTGTTATAGTGGACAGATAAATTTATCTGTGTTTGATGACAAACACAGATAAATTTATCTGTTGAAGATGTTGTGTTTGTTATAGCACATAGACAAATTTATCTATTCATGCATGAAACTTTATGCGTTTTTAAATTAAGATAGATAAATTTATATGTAGTCATTTTACGTGATTTAAATGACACAGTTAAATTTATTTGTGTTTTATACATGCATTCAAACGTACAGATATATTTATTTGTGATCTTTAAAAATGTTATCAGCAGTATAGATAAATTTATCTGTTAAGAATGTTTTATTTAATACTTATATATGCTTTTTGTTGTTGTTGTAGATTTGTTTCCTTTGGCATTTGCTGTGGTTGATGCTGAGAATGAAGATAATTGGATTTAGTTTTTAAGTATATTGTCTGAGATTTTATGTGGTCGTTCAATTATGTTTATAAGTGATCGGCATGCTGCACTAGTTTAGCATGTTCTAAGATTATTTAGTAATGGATATCATGTATACTGTTTGCAACTTTTGAAAGCGAATTTGAGGGATAAATATTCAGAGCGTTTGTCTAATTCATTTTGAGAACGTATGATGTATTTTTTTTTTCAGATTTTGCATATGGTCCTTCAGTTCAAGATTTTCAATAGAAGCTAAAAATTTTTTTTGAAGAAGGTGGTAGTAAAGCTCATGACTTTATTTGTAATTTGCCATTTGAGAATTGGAGCAAAACATTATTTAAAGGTAATCGTTATGGTGAGATGTGTTCGAATGCTTTAGAATCTTTTAATAATTGGATTAGTGATGCTCGTCACTTGCCAATTACAAAATTGGTTGATAAGATAAGGATTCAAATTTTGAAACAAATGAGTGATAGGAGAGAAACTTCAAAGGAGTGAAAATCCATCGTTTGTCCTGACAAGGATGAAAAATTGATTGATGCATTTAATAAGGGCATGATCTAGACAATTAGTTCTTCTAGCTCATATGGGTTTGAGGTTCATTCCTTTCCTTCGATGGTAGTTGACATTAATGAGAGGACTTACAGTTGTTCTCGGTGGCAGGTTAATGGATTTTTATGTCCCCATACTGTGATGGCTATTCAAAAGAGTGAAAAAGATATTGCTTTATACATTGACCTGTTGTTTACTATAAAAGCATTTTAGTTATCATACAAGGAATGTATATACCCAATTCCAACAATTTGCATTCCTGATTTTGAAGAAGAATCTGTTGGTATTCTGCCTCCTTTAATTAGGATGCCACCTGGTAGACATAAGATTCAGAGGATACATTGAAGAGGTGAAAGTATTAGACAGGTAAGATGTAAAAAGTGTGGGAAGTTGGGAAAGCACAATCAGAAGAATTGCAAGTAGCCAATTTGAATATTGATTTTTCTTTTTCATTTGATTTTTAGTTTGTATGGCAGGAAAAGCTGTAACACTTGATTTTTAATAAAAATTAAGTTTTGTGCCTTACTTGTTTCTTTTCACAATAGGAAAGATAAATTTATCTATTATTTACTTGTGCTTTTTTATAAGCTAACAGATAAAATTATCTGTTAGAGAGTTCTTTTGTCTTCATGAAGTGTATTTAACTCAACAGATAAATTTATCTGTTAGAGAGTTCTTTTGTCTTCATGAAGTGTATTTAACTCAACAGATAAATTTATCTGTTAAGGATTTGGACTATGTTTATACTTCATCATAATAATACAGATAAATTTATTTGTTATTGACTCGTGCCTTTGTATAATTTAACAGATAAATTTATCTATTAATGATTTGTGCCTTATTTGTTTTTTTTCACAATACTACAGATAAATTTATCTGTTATTTACTTGTCATTTTTTATATGGTAATCAATTTATCTGTTATGAATTTGGGCGTTATTAATGCTTTATCATAATAGTATAGATAAATTTATCTGTTATTGACTTATGCATTTATTGACTCGTGTCTTTGTATAATTTAATATATAAATTTATCTGTTAATGATATATGCTTTGCTTATTCCATTTCACAATAGTAAAGATAAATTTATCTGCTATTTTGAGAGACCCAGTTTCGTTTCTTTTTTGTTATATATATATATATTCGACGTGTTCGTTTATGCTTATTTGTTGTAGAACAACATGTACATATGTGTTTTACTCTGTCACGGGTTTCAAAAATGCATGTTTGGTTAGCTTTCGGGGCTGTAAAACCTGTTTTGACGCTGAGTGTTGGTTTCTCTGTCATTCAGTCGACTGGACTGGGTGGTCCAGTCGACTGGATTGGGTGATCCAGTAGAGTCGATAGTATGTTATGTCAGTCGACTGAGTTGCGCAAGTTAGTCGATTGACTATGTTGGTAGAGCTTTTTTAGGTTACCAGTAGCCTTCTTCAGTCAACTGAAGAAGAGGTTCAGTCGACTGAACCCCTGTTTTACCGTGGCCTATAAGTATCAGAAGCCAGGAGATATTTTAAAAACCTTTTCTTTTTGGCTAAGTTTTTCATTTCTCCACCTTCTCTTTAGAATTTTGAGGGTCTAGGGCTTCGTTTTTTATGATCTGTTGGTGGATCCTTTCTATCCATGCCATCGGCTTCGCATTCTCCATTGAGGCTTTGAGTTTCGACTCATCGAGGTAGGATCCTAGACTATGTTGTCTTTAAAAGGTGCTATGTGCAGTTATACGCTTTTCTATCGGTTGAAAATGTCTTAAATGTCATATTTTATGTTTAAAGCTTATTTATTCAGATAAAAAGCATGTTATGCGCCTTTTTTGGTTTATTACATAATATGAACTTGTGGATGTTCATAGTTTTCAAAAAGATAATTTTGAAAACGGAGGATTTGTGAAAATCTTGAAAATTGTGTTTTGAAGGTTTGGAGCTAACCCTCGGGGTTGAGTCTTAGTTTTGTAACATTTTGATAGAAATGGTGAAAACATTTTTGAAAATGTTTTTAATTGATCTCCATGTTTGATGGATGATGTGGCGGTTGGCCAATGGATCTTTATATATGTTTAATGTATAATTGTGAAAATATTTTCGTAGTCTAGCTACGAGCTGGTTTGAAGTAATTCTATCAATGTGCTGGGATAGTGGGTGCGTATTGGACCGCCATTGCTCCTCAGTGAAAGTTTGGAACCTTGTGCAGGTGGTGCTTCGTTCCTTCAGGTTAATCCCCATAAAGAAGTGGGGTGCTTCATTCCCTCGGTTTAGTTATAAATGAAGTGGTTTACGTTGTTGTGATTCTGTATATAAGTTGTCATTACCTAGCAGGTCTTAAATGACTCAGGACTAGGGTAATGGGCAGGAGTCTATAGTTGTTACCTCTGTTCCGGGTGTGACAAAGTCGGTATATAGGATTATTTCTCGACTGTGTGATTCGAGTGAAAAATAATGTGTTGTTACTGTTTTTCTTTAACTGTTAAACATTATTTGCGTTGTTGAATGCTTGAATTTAAGGATGAAAAACTTGGATGTTATGAAGTAAAACCGTTTTGATGCTCATGTGGTTGAGTAGAATTTTATACTATGTGATTGCATATTCTGCTTTATTGCATCATAGTCTATTTCTATTGGGTTTCGGCTCACGTAGTGGGATTTGTTAAAACCTTTTTCAAGTGTTGATGATCACGAGAAGTTGATCTAGTGGTGCCCGTGGTGGTGGAAGACATGTAGTTTTCCTTTTTGTTTTAAATTCCTGCATGTGATGCCTACTTCTGAAGGCATGTTGTGAGACCTTGACCCATTTTCTTTTTTGGCATTTTTTGACGCGCGTTAGGTGTTTTTGCTTTAGCATGTTTTTATGCTTTCAGATGCATGATCGGGCTTAGATATGCATGCGGGGTAGGTTCCCGGGGCCGTGGGCCATTGTGATGCGAATTTTGAAAAATTAAAAAAAAAAGATATTTTGGAGGCCTATAAATATCTGGAATTAGATATTTTTTCATAAAGATATTTTTCAAAACTTCTCCAACAAGCTTCTTGTTTTCACTCTGCCTTCTCTCTAAGTTCTCGGGGGCCCGGGGCTCGATTTTCAACTATCCAATAGCGGATCCTTACTTTTAGCACGGTGGGCTACGCAACCATCTGGTCAGAATTTTATTTTCGTAAAACTCAATTTTGTACGTAGATCGAGGCGTCGAGTTTTGAACTCATCGAGGTAGGATTCTAGACCTATATATTTTATGAGGGTGCTACGTGTAATCGGGTGTATTTTCATCAGTCGGATAGCTGTAGATCTGATTTTCAGTAAAGTTAGGTTTTTGGTTTAAAAACCGGTTGTTAGTCGATTTCGGTGGATGAAATCGTGTTTCGAGAGTTTTTTTCGAGGGTTTGGTGTTTGGCTTGGGCGTGTGTATGTCCGAGGGTGTTGTGTGGGAGTTCGAAGGCTTCGATTCGAGGTTTGGAGGTGGAACCCGTACCTTAAAAATGGTTTGTAGGCTTGTTCAGTCGACTGAACTCATAGGTTCAGTCGACTGGATCATAGTTCTTGAGGTTTAGTCGACTGAACTAATGGGGCCAGTCGACTGAACCGTGCATTGAGGCGTTTGGTGGTTTTCCAGTGTGTTTTTCAGTCGACTGGGGGCTTGGGTCAGTCGACTGAACTTCTGGGCAGTGTGATGGTGCTTCGGTGGTTGGGTTTTGATTTTCGATTGGCGTCCTATGGTATTCAATTGATTAATTTATGGAAATTAGTTGATTCAAATACCTGTGGATTCCTTTTGGGGTTCGGTGATCTTGTGGTGGTTTGAGGGTCGTGTTGTGGCCTCGGGTGTTTCGTTTAAATGCCATCCTTAAGTTGACGTGCATGATTAGAATTTGGGAGCTGTGGTTCTGTTGTGTGCGTGTTGGTTATGTTCGGGACGTGCAGGTCCGTGGTTCGGTTTTAAGGTTAGGTTCTGGTAACAATCGGTCTGAGGGAGGTCCTGGTGTTGATCTTCGGGTTAGGTGTTGGTTGTCCCGGTGTGTGGACGGGTCCCGATTTGTGGTTGGGTCGTTCGGGTATCGAATGACGGGTGTGTGGCATGTGATGTCGTGTTGGGTTTTGTGACGGGTAATGTCACAATTTGAGGTTATATGGCTAAGTGCGCTTATAGATGGTTTAATGCATTTATAACTGTGGTTTATTATGCATGGATTATGTAAGTGAATTACATGGTTTTGGTATCATTGCGTGTACCGTAGTGGGATGCTTTAAAACTAAGAGGTTTTATAGGCATGGTTATGTAGAATATGAGGAACGGATGCATGTGATGCGTGTTGCATGAGTTGCAGGTATTATGTGAGTCGCATGTGTAGCATGTGACGTGGTTTGTGAAACGTAGTGACGTTACGTGGTTTTATGCATTTAAATCCTGATTAGGTTATACATAGGTATGTTCGGTGTTATCCCGTAGTTTTCGGTGTTATCCCGTAATATTCAGTCTTATCCTGTAATATGCGATTTTATCCCGCGGTATGCGGTTTTATCCCTTGGTATAATCCATGGTCGGCGGTTTCATCCCGTTACTTACGGTAAAGTATGCAGTTTTATCCTGTGGTTTGGTTTACGATTTTATCCCGTGCTGTGCTATCTTATCCCGCGGTGTACAGTTTTACCCCGTGGTTTGGTCTATGGTTTTACTCCATAGTATACGATTTTATCCCGGGAATGTATGTTTATGTGCGAATCTTTATCTCAGTGGTAGGACTGTGGTTGCGGCGTGTGAGGGCTGGTTGTATGTGTCATGGATTGCATGCACTGCATTATGGGACGGATAGACTAATTTTAAAACTGTTTTAAGAGTAGTGTAAATCACGATCTAAAAAAAAACCTTTTTTTAACTGTTTTCAGGCTCCTATGAGTGAGTCAAAAGATAGTTTGTATCCTCGCTTTCCTGTTCGCATGTGAAAACTGTTTTCAAGGCTTGAAAGAGAGTCAAAACCTGCACTTCGATTTCCTAGCATGTTTTGTTTATACTGCATGCCTGTCTAGTTTCTGCTGAGCCTTGACTCACGGTGTGGGATTTGCTTTTCTTCAGGTATCGGTCACGTGAGTTGATCTCGGGGTTGCTGAAGAAGTGGAAGAGTAGTAGTCTTCCTTTCTGTTCCTTTGTTACATGTATGTTATTACATGTTTTTTCAGTGTTGGTGTCGTGTAGTGTAAGCTTTTGGCATTGGGGCCTTATGTATTGTAGCCGTTTGGCATTTATATACATTGCATGTATGTTTTATCTTTGAGAGTGTATTCTCGGGTTGGGTGTATGTTTGGTTGTTTATAGGTGTTTCACGTGGCCTAGAGTTCGAGGTGTGACACGTGTTTTGTTAGCCTTGTGGTGATATATTATGCATATATGGAAAGATATGTATGTTGTACTGAGAGATAACCCTGGGTACTCTTTTTAATTCCAAAAGCTGTATTTTGGTTGGTTATTTTACGAGTAGAAACCTATCTTTTCATAACTGATGGTTTAGTGGGCTTTTCATGTGACCCTGGATTTTGGGGTGTGACAACTTGGCTCTGGGTTCAAATACCTAGGGCCATGGGAAGAGGGTGCATCACCTTATGAGACTGATTGCGTGTGCTTGATTGCACATGTTTTAAGCGTTTTTATAACATGAGCATGATAGCCTGTATAGCATGATAGTTTGTGTATACGTGAGTTTGGAGGTTGGACCTTAGGGTTGATTAGTTTTGCCTTTGGGTGTTTGAATTAACAAATTTGAAAACCAAGTTTGAAATGCATTTAGCCGATGTGTTTTCTAGCAAGGAATCTAAGTAGGTTATCCAAATTGACGCGTCGATCTTATCGGTTCTCCTTGGTATATGAGAAACGTTTACATGATCTTGAATGGCTATGTGTTGGCCTGATTATCTCTTTTATGTTAATAATAACATGTTATATGAAAGCTTATACTATTGTGTTGCTTTTGTATAGAGTTATATCCATGAGGGGAGGATGAGGCCGTGGTCGAGGCCGAAGGGATGTTTCAGTCCCAGATGTTGGGGATGCTAATTCTCCCCAAGGACCTATTGACGGGGTAGATCTATTGTGTGAGATGGTAGGCTCCATCCGGTAGCTGGCCGAGGGCACTAGGGGAAGGGAGAGTGTACCTGAACCGAGGGCGACGGTCGCAATACACGAGTTTCGACGCCTTGACTCTCCTACCTTTTTCGGGGATCCCAACCCCATGGTAGCCATAGAATGGTTGGAGCTAGTGATGAGGATTCTAGAAACGTTTCAGGTAGTGGAGGATGATCTGAGGGTGGTGTTCGCTGCCTTCCAGCTGAGAGAGAGTGCCCATGAATGGTGAAAATTTTCCACGACTACAATGGGAGGCACTTGGGAGGCTTTCAGAAAGGTCTTTCTAGAGAAGTACTTTCTGGAGACCTCGAGAGATCGTTACAGGGAGGACTTCCTTTTTCTTACTCACGGGATGATGACAGTGGTTCAATACGAGGCCAAGTTTACTAGCTTATCCCGATTTTCACAGGAGATTGTGGCGACAGAGGATCTTCACGCAAAGAGGTTTGAAAGGGGTTTGAGACCCGTAATCTGAGATAGAGTGGCGGCATTTAGGATGCGCGTCTTTACAGACTTGGTGGAGACAGCCCTTACGGTGGAAGATACCCTGAATGAGATACACAGGGTTAGAGAGAGCAAGAGTCAGCAGGATAGGGGAGGTGCTCAATCTCAGGGGTGTAGGACCAAGCGCCAGAGGTCATCTGGCTCAAGTTCTCATCCTGTGGGATCGTGTCAACCGTAGTTTTCTACCCCTGCACCTTTAGTGGCCTCGACGGAAAGGCCTAAGTAAAGAGAGTTCACTTGTTATCGATGCAGATAGCCAAGACATCGTGCGACGGAGTGCCCGCAAAGGGGACAGACTTAGAGTTCAGTGCCTATTTAGTCACAGGGAAGGGAGCCACCGGTTTGTTTCGAGTGCGGTCAGTCGGGGTACATTCGTAGGAGCTACCCTTGAAAGAGGCAGTGGGCAGAGTACAACAGGAGTGCCAGTTGTTTCGCCCGCGTAGGGACGACAGACTTATCAGCAACCTAGGGTTTAGACGTCTATGTTTGCAGAAGGGGGTGCCTCTGTACAATCTGTGAGACAGTCGACGACCCAGGTTTACAGTGGATAGGCTAGAGCATCGCAGGGCAGAGCATATGTCCTTGTTGATCCTAGTTCTTCCAGAGCACCGGTCGTGTCAGATGTTGCAGCTACTCCGTCCATGATCAGAGATACTCTCTTAGTATATAGATCATAGGCCAGTGTTCTTATCGATAAGAGAGCATAGCTTTCTTTTATTTCCTCTGCTTTTGCATCTACATTGGGGTTTGAGATAGACTCGTTGGGTAGTGTATTGAGCGTAGAGACCCCGGTCAGTTAGAATGTGGTGTTGAGTTGAGTTTGTAGATGCTGCGATTTGGGGGTTGTCGGTCGTTGTTTAAAGTTTTATTTCATCATCCTAGACATAACAACGTTTGACGTCATCCTAGGGATGGACTGGCTGACCACTTATCGTGTCTTTATAGATTGCGATCGACAAATGGTATCGATCTATATGCTTAAGGGTGATTGCTTTATTTCATGGGCAATCGGGATGAGGGTTTGGTGTCTATGCCCGGTGTTGCTCAGAATCGAGAGAATTTGGGGTTCCTTCTTTCTACTCTCATGTTGGATGAGATGGTTGGGGTTCCAGGGGAGTTTCCTCTAGTGGTTTGTGATTATCCAGATGTGTTTCTAGACGATTTGTTCGAGTTGCTACCGAGTCGTGAGGTAGAGTTTTCCATTGGTTTAGTTCCAGGAGCTGCTCCCATTTCTATGCCATCTTACCGTTTTGCACTAGCGGAGTTGCGAGAACTCAAGGTACAGCTCTAGGAGTTACTTGATAAGGGGTTTATACGCTCGAGTACTTCGCCATGGGGAGCTCCAGCTCTTTTCGCTAAGAAGAAGGATGGGTCTTTGAGGTTGTGAATTGACTACCGCAAGCTGAATCAGGTAACGGTGAAGAACAAGTATCCTATGTCGATGATTGATGACTTGTTTGATGAGTTGAAGGGATCGAGTTGTTTCTCGAAGATTAACTTGAGGTTAAGATACCATCAGTTGAGGATTAGGGACGAGGACATAGCGAAGACCGCCTTTTGGACTTGTTATGATCATTATGAGTTTTTGGTTATGCCATTCGGTCAGACGAATGCACCTGCGATGTTTATGGGTTTAATGAACCGTTTCTTTCATTTGTATTTGGACAGCTTTGTTATTGTGTTCGTGGATGATATTCTTATCTATTCACCCACGAGAGAGATGCATGAAGAGCACCTTCGTATTATTCTACAGATTCTGAGAGAGCATCGCTTGTATGCAAAATTTGAGAAGTGCGAGTTTTGGATGTCCGAGGTAAGATTTCTTGGACATGTGGTGTCAAAAGATGGGGTAACGGTTGATTCTTTGAAGACGGATGTAGTGATGGATTGGGAACGGCTGAAGAATGTCTTTGAGATCTACAGCATTTTGGGTTTGGTAGGCTACTACCGGCAATTCGTGAAGGATTTTTCTAGACTTTTCGTGCCGATGACGCGTCCTACGTGGAAGGGAGTCATGTTCGTGTGGTGTGAGCCCTATGACTTGGCGTTCTAGGAGTTGAAGAAGCAGTTGACTAGTGCACCAGTGTTGATTATTTCTGAGCGAGGTTTGGGTTACACAGTGTATTGTGATGCATCAAATGATGGTCTAGGTTGTGTTCTGATGCAAGGAGGTAAGGTTGTGGCTTATGGATCTCGGTAGTTGAAGACTCATGAGAATAACTACTCGACGCATGATTTGGAGTTGGCAGCCCTGGTCTTTTCCTTGAAGACATAGCGACACTATCCTTATGGTGAACATTTTGAGGTTTTCTCCGATCACATGAGCTTGAAATACTTGTTTTCGCAGAAAGACCAGAATCTACGCCAACGATGGTGGATAGAGTTATTAGAAGACTATGACTTTGACTTGCAGTATCATCCTGAGAAGGCCAATGTCGTGGCTGACGCTCTTAGTAGGAGATCTCATGGTTCGCTAGCTTCCATGGCTATAGGAGAATGGGACATGCTTGGAGAGGTTGGGGAGTCTGATCTATGTTTCGGGGAGACAAGAAGAGGTGCGACTTTATTTTCAGCAGCGTCACAACCTGCGTTGGTTGCACGTGTGCTGGAGGTTCAGCAGACAGATCAGGAGGCTCAGATGATATGGGATCGTATTGCTAGTGGAAAGGGCACGGTAGGATGGGTTGTAATCCTGTAACATCCCTGCTCGGACCCTAGTATTAGTGACGGATAGTTCACGAGGCCATTCAATACGAAGGAGGTTTAAAGCCTTAACTCGAACTGAAAACCTTAAGTTCAACTCGAAAACCCTAAAAAAGTCCAAAACACAAACAACAAAACATTAACACCCGGAGAGTCTCCTAACATTCTAAATGAAGTAAATATCATGAATAATGAATTAAAAATTAAAAATCCTCATAAATAGGGTAAGATGACTGTTTCGCCCCTAATACAGCAAAAAGTCTTAAAAATCTAAATTTTGACATATGGATACCCTAAATCAAGAATTTAAGTACAATTAAGTAGTAAAAGATAAAATAACATCAAAAATACCAAAAATATCCCTTAGTGGCCGACCACCTTGGAAAGTGTGCCAAACAGTGACTTTTTGCTATCTTTTTTGCTTTAAATGATGAGAAAGGTATTAAGTTAAGCATTATGATGATCCAATACTTGTTGAACAAGTAATATATATAATAATATAGTATTATAGGTTAACAAAAGCAAACAAATCATTATTGAAATTCATACACAACAAAATAAGTAAAAAAGTCATATTATCAAAATAGCTTAATTTGACTTAAAAGATTACATCTATTAAATCAATTGCTATAGAAACTATGATAATACATAAAAATACAATATTTTTCATAAGCATATTAAAATAATAAGTCTCAATAGAAAAAGACACCAAAAAGATATATATTAAATTAACTTTTAATATATTTTCTTGCACAATAGTGGCACGAAAACTGAGACAAATCCCTTGATTGATGGGGGATGAAATTTTTGTCCCCCAAACTGAACCCTAGCTACATTTAGCTTTCCCATATCTGAATTTAGCCCACAAAAACTTAAATCAACTCAAATCGAACTCAAGTCACATTTATGAAAATGAAGAAAAAGGACTTTTTTTGGGTACTTTTTGTCTCCCACATATCCCCTAGCCTTGCCTATATAAAGAGAGCCATATACCCTCTTCTCTATATGATATTTTCTGCCAAAGAGAGGGGAGAAACCAGAACCCCTTGATCTTGAGTGATTAGGTGAGTTTGAGGGAAGAAAAAGGAAGGAAAAGGAAGAAACCGAGGAGATTTTTGAAAGCTAAGTCCAAATCAACCCTCCACCCTTCTTTGATCTCTCAAAACAAGTAAGTAAAACATCTAAATCTTGTGTCTAAGATCCCTCAAAATATCCCCCAACACATCCCTTTAAACACTCTAAAAATAGAGAACCAAAATCAAACCAAAAAGGCGTCGTAGTTGGAAATTAGGGGCTCTTATGTTTATGAATAATATGAGAAGTTGTTGTGTATTGTTATCTTTCAGTTTGATGACCTATAAGCGTGTTGGGGCCTTGATATTAAAGTTTAAAACACAAGCATGCAAAGAAATGGAACAAAAACTTGACATAACATAAATAGAAGACTTGAACCCTAGGAGGCTTATTTTTTGAGAACTTTGATGTTTCTGCCCTGAGACTTGAAACGCCATAACTCAATGTAAAAAATTGATCTAAGCATGATCTTTATGTCCAAATTTATATTTTTTTGTTATCTTTCATCCAAAGTTGGTTTCAACTCATTTGCATAACCAGAACTCAAGATATTACAATTTTACCAAAGTGTGTCATTTTTCGACCAGTCAACACTACTGACTTGGAAACCCTATTTTACAATGGGCTCCAAACTTTGGTCAACATATGAAAGTTGCATATAACATGTATATCTATCTGTTCACCAAATATGGGAACAAAAAATTTAGTTTTGTTAGGTCAAAACCCCTTTGAAAGTCTCTATTGAGTTTCAGCCCCCAAGGAACATTCGGTTACATATTTTTATATAGCTTAAAACCCCTATTTCTAATGACCTCTTCCCAACGTGGTCTACATGAACATTGTAGATAACATGTTAAAGTATTTTCTGACAAAAAATCAGATCTTAAAGCCTCGGGATAATACCCTAAAACCATTTCAAACCCTCTGTCCAAAATTAGCTCTGCTGAGTTTTGGCGGCTGACAGAACCTATTTTCTAAAATGGCCAAAAAGTCTAACTTGTTTCAAACAACTACCCTTAGATCTGAACATGGAACTGGTAGGGGACTTGTTGAACTAGAATATACTACAAAATTTGCTCATTTGGACTTGATATGATACCTCAAATCCAAGACCAACAGAAGCATGTGTTTGGTAAAATCTTGAGAAAAGTGTTGAACCATTTTTGCTTAAGATGAATTGTTCACCAATTTGCCTTAGGATTTGACCTTGGTGTTAAACATGATAGTTGTAAAAAATATTTTTATGTAAATGGTGTATAAAAATCATAACTTGATTTCAAGTCTAGATACCCCAAAACCTTGTTGACCCTTTTAATTTAATACTTGATTTTTTGCCTTAAAAGTTGCTAAGTGTACGTGTGACTACCTTGTTGTGAGACCTGAGTTCTATATGATTATTGGTTTGAATTAGTTGAATTGTGTTTCTAAGTGAATGTATGATGATTTAGAATTCATACAATCATGTTGAATTATATCTTGAGAATTGTATCTTGTGCTTCACATACTTGTACCTTATGCTTTGCGCGTTATACCATGAATCTTGCCATGCTAGTTGATGCCATGCTATAGATGGTTGTATTTGAGATCCATACCATACATTAATTACATTGTCACTTGCATCCTGGCATAATGGAGTCCATCTATGCAAACCATCGTCGGGATGGGCTGTATTGAGATTGTCATTCTTGATTCTAAGTCTAGGGCGTCCCTGGTTGCCATTTTCAAAAATATTTTGGGATGAATTCCCCTTCTACACCTTGGACGTGTTCCCGGTGTTACAAAATTGGTTTATACACCCTGGGCGTGTCCTCGATGTTTGAAATGGTTTACGGATATTGTTGGGCACCATGGGTTCGTCGCTAGCATTCTGATTTCGATAGTTTGGACTTTTGGGTTTACACCGGCGAAGGCATCACGAGTCTTAAGGTGGGACAAATCGCTTGGGATGAATTTCCCTTGTGCACCTTGGGCGTGTCCCCGGTGTTACAAAATTGGTTTATATACCCAGGGCGTGTCCCCAGTGTTTGAAATGGTTTATTGAATATTGTTAGCCTAGAGTATGCCGCGGACCCCACGCCGTTGCCATTGAGTAAAACAGCTATGGCATGACGCCAGGCGATGTGGTTACTATTTGCAACGAGGCGCGATGATGGCTTTGGTGATCATATACCCGTGAAAGTCTACTCTGGTGATTTTTGATGTGGAATTCCTGTTATAAACTGGATGCATGTTGGGTTAGGCATCTGCATTTCATATACGGCATCTCATATGCACATGTTTATTGACTTATCTACTATCCTGTCATAAATTTGTCTGTCTCATATTGACTATAAACTGTACTGGGTGTTATATAGTCTGTGTTGTGGTGAATTTTGTGCCGTGAGATTAGTTAAAAGGTTAGAGTGCTTTGCTTCTGGGCCTTGACTCATGAAATTCGTGCCACAGGTGAGGAGGAGTTCCTAGAGGAGTTCAACGTAGAGGGAGAAGAAGAGTTGAAAGAACAGGGTGAGTTCCAAGAACACCTTGATCCAGCTGATGCATTCTGAGGAACCAAGATCTCTGTTTTTATTCTTATATTTAGTTTTTCTCGTGCTTAGCGTAATTTTTGAATTTTCTTGGCAAAACTATAATAGTTATGTAAATTTTGAACGGTTCAAAACTCGTTTATGATGTAATAACTATCGTATGTAAATATGAATGTATGGCTAGTACATCCCTATATTTATATTTATGTATGTCCCGACGTGTCTGGAGGACGGGGTGCCACAGAGCCTAGATCAGAGTTTGAGATTGACATGGAGATTGTTCGTACCAGAGTCGTGCGGTGCCGATGTACTACATGATTTCCATCATTCTCATCTTGCAGTGCATCCAGGAGGCATTAAAATGTATCACGATCTGCACCGTCAGTCTTGGTGGCTAGGGATGAAGAGAGATGTGATTCAGTTCGTTTCTTGGTGCCTTACCTGTCAGCAGGTAATGGCAAAATATTAGAGATCGGTAGGATTGTTACAACCGTTGATGATATCAGGATGGAACTGGGAGAACGTTACGATGGACTTTATATCAGGATTTCCTGGATCGTTGAAGGGACACGATGCTGTTTGGGTTGTGGTTGATAGATTAACGAAGTCTGCACACTTTTTTCCTATTCGAGTGAAGAATTCGATGGAAAGACTAGGCAGATTGTATGTCCGTGAGATAATTCAGGTGGCTTTGGGTACGAGCTTGACGTTTAGTACTACTTTTTATCCACAGACGGATTGTCAGTCCGAGCGTACCATCCAAATTTTGAAGGATATGTTGAGAGCCTGTGTACTTGATTTTTGGGATTCTTGAAAGGATCATCTATCGTTGGAAGAGGTTACATACAACAACAGCTATCAGTTCAGTATTGGGATGACACCGTTTGAGGTTTTGTATGGTAGGCCGTGTAGGTCACCGGTGTGTTGGACAGACGTGGGAGAGATCAAAGTTTTGGGACCTGACTTGGTATGGGAGACGACCGAAAATATCGTCGTGACTCGCCAGCATTTAGTGATAGCTCATAGTCATCAAAAGAGCTATGAAGATCAGAGCAGGAGACCTTTAGAGTTTATAGTGGGGGACCACGTGTTTTTGAAAATCTCTCCATGCAGAGGTTTGATGTGGTTTGATCGTAGCAAGAAGCTGTCACCGCGTTTTATTGGGTCGTTTGATATCTTTGATAGGATTGGAGAGGAAGCATACCGTTTGGCTTTACCACCTCAGTTAGCATTTGTGCACAACGTGTTTCACGTTTTCATGCTTCGAAAGTATGAGCTTGACCTGTCACGTGTTTTGGATTGGGTTGAGTTATAGGTGGATGAGGATGTTACTTATGAGGAGCGACTTACAAAGATTCTGGACACGAAGGAGCAAGTGTCAAGAGGGAGGACCATTGCCTATGTTAAGGTTCTATGGCTTCATCACAGGGTTGAGGAAGCGATATGGGAGCTTGAGTCTAGGGTTCGTGCTAGATACCCTGAATTGTTTGCCTTGTAACCTTGTAGTGAATTTCGAGGGCAAAATTCCTCAAGGGGGAGAGTTGTGAGACCTGATTCTGTTTCTTTTTCGTTATATATATATATATATATATTCGACATGATCGTTTATGCTGCTTTGTTGTAGAACAACATGTACATATGTGTTTTATGCTTTTATGAGTTTAAAAAATGCATGTTTAGTTAGCTTTCGTGGCTGTAAAACCTATTTTGACGCTAAGTGTTGGTTTCTCTATCGTCCAGTCGACTTGACTGGGTGATCCCAGTCGATTGGGTCGACAGTATATCATGTCAGTCGATTGAGTTGGGCAAGTCAGTCGGCCGACTATGTCAGCAGAGGTTTTTTAGTTTTCCAGTAGCCTTCTTCAGTCGACTGAAGGGGAGGTTTAGTCGACTAACCCCTGTTTTTTGATGGCCTATAAGTATCAGATGCCTGGAGATATTTTAAAAACCTTTTCTTCTTGGCTAAGTTTTCCATTTATCCACCTTCTCTCTAGACTTTTGAGGGCCCGAGGCTTCATTTTTTATGATCTATTTGTGGATCCTTGCTATCCACGCCTTTGGCTTCGCATCTATCCATATAGATTCTCATTCCGACGAGGTTTAGTTTTTGAGGCTTTGAGTTTCGACTTATCGAGATAAGATCCTAGACTATGTTGTCTTTAAAGGGTGCTACGTGCAGTTATACGCTTTTCTACCGGTTGAAAATACTTTAAATGTCATATTTTATGTTTAAACCTTGTTTGTTCGGATAAAAAGTATGTTATGCGCTTTTCTTGGTTTATTACATGATATGAACTTGTGGATGTTCATAGTTTTCAAAAAGGCAGTTTTAAAAACGAAGGATTTGTGAAAATCTTGAAAATCGTGTTTTGAAGGTTTGGAGCTAACCCTCGGGGTTGAGTCTCAATTTTGTAACGTTTTGATAGAAACGGTGAAAACATTTTTGAAAATATTTTTGATTAATCTCCATGTTTGATGGATAATGTGCTGGTTAGCTATTGGATCTTTATACATGTTTAATGTATAATTGTGAAAATATTTTCGTAGTCTAGCTACGTGTTGGTTTTAAATAATTCTGTCGATGTACCGGGATAGCGGGTGTGTATTGGGCCGCCATTACTCCTCGGTAAAAGTCTGAAAACTTGCGCAGGTGGTGCTTCGTTCCTTTGGGTTAATCCTTGTAAAGAAGTGGGGTGCTTCATTCCCTTGGTTTAGCCATAAATGAAGTGGTTTATGTTGTTGTGACTCTGTATAAGACTTATCATTACCTAACAGGTCTTAAATGACTTAGGACTAGGGTAATGTGCATGAGTTTATAATTGTTACCTCTATTCTGAGTGTGACAGAGTCGGTACATAGGATTATTTCTCAGTTGTGTGATCCGAGTGGAAAATAATATTTTGTTACTATTTTTCTTAAACTATTAGACATTGTTTGCATTGTTGAATGCTTTGTTTTGAGGATGGAAAACTTGGGGTTTTATGAAGTAAAACTGTTTTGAGGCTCATGTGGTTGAGTAGAATTTTATGCTATGTGATTGCATATCCTGCTTTACTGCATCATAGTATGCTTTTATTAGGTTTCAGCTCACGTAGTGGTATTTTTTAAAATCTTTTTCAGGTGTTGATGATCACGAGGAGTTGATCTAGTGGTGCCCGTGATGGCAAAAGACTTGTAGTTTTCCTTTTTGTTGTAAATTCTTGCATGCGATGCCTATTTTTGAAGGCATGTTTTGTAAGCCTTGTGGCAATATATTATGCATGTATGGATATATATGTATGTTGTACTGAGAGATAGCCCTGGGTACTCTTTTTAATTCAAAAAGCTGTATTTTGGTTGGTTGTTTTATGAATAGAAACCTATCCTTTCATAACTGATGGTTTGGTGGGTTTTTCACGTGATCCTGGATTTTGGGGCATGACATATTTACTTGTACTTGTTTCTAAGCTAACAGATAAATTTATCTCTTAGAGAGTTCTTTCGTCTTCATCATTGTGTTTAACTTAACAGATAAATTTATTTGTCAAGGATTTGGGGTTTGTTTATACTTTATCATAATACTACAGATAAATTTATCTGTTGATGATTTGTACTTTGCCTATTCCTTTTCACAATATTACAAATAAATTTATCTGTTATTTACTTGTCATTTTTATAAGGTAACAGATAAATTTATCTGTTAGAGAGTTATTTTTGTCTTCATCAATTTTGACTTATCAGTTGTTCTTATATACTAAGACATAATTTTATCTGAGAAATGTCGTGCAGATAAAATATAATAGAGACAAAATTGCATTATTTATTCACACCAAAGAACAATGTATTTACATCAAAAAATATTACAAACAAGAGTTTTTACATTGATCAAGTGTTTTATTTTTGTTGTACTTCAATGAATGGCTTCAATAAGAGTTTCTGATTGTATGCTTCCAAGCTCCATGACCTTCCTGGATTGTTAAGGATTTTGTGTGGTAG
The DNA here is from genome assembly GCA_032360265.1 of Heliamphora ciliata. Taxonomy (NCBI): domain Eukaryota; kingdom Viridiplantae; phylum Streptophyta; class Magnoliopsida; order Ericales; family Sarraceniaceae; genus Heliamphora; species Heliamphora ciliata. The sequence goes on along the minus strand of JAUMHN010015866.1, from coordinate 9,167 downwards.
TTTAGCTTTGAAAACTCTCGTTGTTTTCACATACAGATATTTGTCAACTAGAAGAGATATTTGTCATCCATTGTAATATTCCTTCATTATGTAGCAGACAATTATGTCACAATCAACCCTACAAAATTTAAAAGTTGATAAATTAAAGAGATAAAATAGATAATATTGTAACTAAACAAATGAAATAGATAAACTTACGATCTAGGTCTTTGTTGTGGAGCATTTTCACTTGATATAATTGGTGCATCAAAATTTTATTTTTGGAAAACACTTTGGATATGAGATAATTTAAAATTTGGCATATCCTTTTTCTCTTCGTGCTGCTTTTTCATGAAAGCTTCAACATATGTTTTCTTCAATGACAAAAAAACTCATATATTAGTCATATTTTTTTTATAGTAATTTATTTTCAGTTGTAATTATAATATAAATTAATTGCTTACCACAAGAAAAACATCTTCTAAGAATTAGTATTCAATGCATTTCCTTCTCTTCATGGAGTTATAGTGGAACTAAGAGCCTTTTTCAATATCAAAAACAAGGAGCGTCCAATGATATGGCTGGCTTGTTAGATAGTTCCCATTGGAGTTCATTGAAAAGATAAGAAAGTTGCATCGTTGAAGGCAAAAGATAAATTTGTCGGTGAAATTAATGAACTAATAACACTAATAAAACTGATGAATATATCTATTTATATGGTTATTTAAAAGAACAAATAAATTTATTTGTTTACTATCTACCCCCATTATAAACTGAACAGATAAATGTATCTATTTCAATTGGACATATAAATTTATCTAACCTCATACTTTCATGGTTTAATTACTGGAACAGATAAATTTATCGGTTAACAACATATCTTTATTACTATTTGATAGATAAATTTATCTGTTAATGACATGAGCTTATAATAATAGAAGAGATAACAAGATACATGTATTTATCATCAACTGTTGAAAGGTAGTTGTCAATCTTGTTAGCCCATGGGGTTTTTTAATTAGATTTTGATGATTTTTGTAAATCATTTTCTAAGTAAAATTGATTTAAAAAGATATTATTTATTATTTTTAAAAAGATAGTATTGACACAAAATGACAAATAAGTTGACACTTTTAACTATATCGAGCTGACTTTTTTCTCAAGTAAGTTGAAACTTCTGAATTTTTGAGGAATAATATTTTGTGTCGACCCAAATTAACATTTGAGTCGACACCTTAAGGCAAAGAATGCTTAAAACCTTCAAGTGTGTTAACACCTTTGAGCAAATGAGTCGGCACCTTAACATATTTGCCTAAAATGTTTTTAGGTACTCTAAGATGAGTCGACACAAAAAGGCTTTTGAGTTGACACAAAACAACTGAGTGTTCATGTAGAATTTTGAGTCGACACCAAAAAAATTTGAGTCGACACCAAATAATTTTGAGTCGACACCAAAGAACCGAGACTTCCTATAGAATTTTGAGTCGACACCAAAGCCAAGTTGAGTCGATACAAAACAACTGAGTGTTCCTGCAGAATTTTGAGTTGACACCAACATAGATATGAGTCGACATAAAAAGCTGAAGTATTAAATGAGTAAACACCAAATGATTTTGAGTCGATACTGTTGTGTGGATGAGAAGCATGCCGAAATTAATGTCGACATCAATGAAGAAATTAGCCGACCCATTTACTTGAAGAACCAATCCCTAGAAGATTTGTGTCAACCTAAAATAGATTTGAGTCAACACCTGCGACGGAATTTTAAATCTGGCACCAGGTTTAACGGTTTGGTTTTTACATTTAATGCTTCTGCCTACTTTTAACGGTCATGGATTCTCAAGAGGCTATATAAGGAGTTACTTCTTAGACATTTAAAGCACTAAAGCTTCAAATCTGCTTTTCTATTGCTTGAGTTAAAGATCAAACCCTCAAGATTTCATTTATTGCTCATTGACACCAACTCTAGATCTCTCATCTCTTTACTTCTCATTTATTGCTAATCATTTATAAAGAGAGTGAGTAAGAATCTCATTGAATACTTCATTTATTGTATTTAAGGGCGAGTCATCCTTGATCCTTTGAGTGAGTGAGTGATACTCTTCAAAGAAGTGCTCAAGAGTGATTAGAAGAAAACAGTGTGACTCCCCATCTTTCGGGCACATCGAAACATACATTAATATAAATAAAAGATATCTTAGCCATTCATTCATATTTACATGACTTAAATATTACATCATAAAGGAGTTTGAACTGATTAAAAGTATATAACAATTACAATTTTACCAAGGATTTTCAAAATGTTATATGAGTTGAAGGAAAATTGAATAAAAGAACAAAAATAGAGGTCTCGAATCCTTAGAATGCATCAGTGGGGTCCACATGCTCCTGGAACTCACCCTGCTCTTCGAATTCTACTTCTCCCTCTGGGGTGACTTCCTCCAAATACTCCTCCTCATATGTGACACGACTTCTATGTATGAACCTTCTATCCAATCTCACGGCACAAAATTTTTCACAACGCATACCAAATAACCCTTAAACATGCTTTAAAGTTAAGGAGACAGAAAAATTTATAACAGGGTAGCAGATAAGTAAATAAACATGCGTATGGAATGCCATGTATGCAATGCAAATGCCCAACCAGACATATACCAGATCATAACAGGAACTCCACACCGGAAAATTTTAAGGGATAAAATTTATGGATAAATTGCACACTAAAGCCATCAGTACTTCTCGTTGCGAATAGTAAATCCTTCACCTGGTTATGTGCCACAGCTGTTTTACTGCAAAATTTGCAACGGCGTGGGGTTTGGGTTGAACCTAAATGCTCCCACCTTAAGAAGCATGATGCCTTTGGACCAGTGTCAACTCCAAAGTCCAAACTACCAATAATAGCATGCCATCAAAACTAGAATTCTAGCGACAAACCCATGGTGCCCAATAATATCCATGATAAACCATTTTAAACATCGGGGATGCACCCATGGTGTATAAACAAATTCTGTAACACCGGGGACGCACTCAGGGTGTATAAGGGGAATACATCCCAAAATATTTACAAAAATGGCTACCAGGGACGCCCTAGACTCAGAACTAAGAAGGACAATTTAACATAGCCCATCCCAACAATGATTTACATAGATGGACTCTAATATTCCAGAATACAAGTAACAATGTCCATGATGTATAATATTGATCTCAAATGCAACTATCTATAGTATGGCATCAACTAGCATGGTAAAGTTCAATTCTCAAGATACAATTCAAACTTGATGGCATGAGTTCTAATCATCGTACATTCACTTAAAAACACTAATCAAATAATTCAAATCGATCATCATATAAAAGTCGGGTCTCACGACAAAAGGGTACTCAAATCACACTTAGCAATTTTAAGGCCAAATTTGAGAATTAAATTAAAATGGTCAACAGGATTTTGGGGCATCTAGACGTGGAATCAAGTTATGATTTTAAACATGACTTAGATAAAAATATTTTCTACAGCTCTTATGTTTAACACCAAGGCCAAAACCTAAGACAAATGGGTGAATAAAACATTCTAAGCGAAAATGGTTCAGCACTTACCTCAAAATTTTACCGAGAATACGCCTATGTTGGTCTCAGTTTTGGGGTACCAAATCAAGTCTTAATGAGCCCATTTGTGGATATGCTCTAGTTGAACATGTCCCCTACAATGCTTATGAAGGGTGCTAGGGATGGTTGTTTGGAACACGTTGAAGACATAATCCATTTTGTAAAATAGGTTCTATCAACCGCCAAACCCTCAGCAGAACCGATTTTGGACAGAGTATTTGAAATGGTTTTGAGGGACATTCCCGAGATATTTAGGTCCAATTTTTGGAAAAAAAACATAGTTCAATATGTTACCTACAATATTCACGTAGACCACTTTTAGAGTAGGTCACTAAAAGTAGGGGTTTTTGGCTATATAAAAATATGTGGCAGAAGTGTCCCTTAATGGCTGAATCACAACAGAGGGTTTTAAAGGGGTCTTGACTAGTCAAACATCAATATGTTAGGCTCCTTTTTGGTGGGTAGTCAGATATACATGTTATCTACAGCATTTATGTTTTGGCCAAAGCTCGAATCCCGTTGTAAACTAGGGGTTTTAGGTCGGTATTGTCAACTGGTCTAAAAATGACACATTTTGGTAGAATTACAATATCTCAAGTTCTACTCACTCAAATGAGTTGAATCCAACTTGTGAAAAAAGATTACACAAAAAGCTAAATATGGACATAAAGAACATACTTAGATCAATTTGTTATGTTGAGTTATGGAGTTCCAAATATCAGGTTAGAAACATTAAGGTATTAAAAAATTAGGTCCTTATATGTTAAAGTCTCCTACTTATGATATGCCAAGGTTTTGTCCCATTTCTTTCCATTCTTGTGTTTTTTGTATTAATATCAAGATTATAGAACCCATTTAAGTCATCAAACTCAAGAATAACAACACACAACCATATCTCATATCATTCAAAAACATAATAGCCCCTAGTTTGTTACTACAATGCCTTTTTTGTTTGTTTTCGGTTCTCAATTTTTGAAGTGTTTAAGGAGATGAGTTGAGGGATATTTTGGGTGATATTAGACATAAGGTTTAGAGGTTTTACTTACTTATTTGAGGGCTCAAAGGGAGGTAGGATAGAGAGACTTAGCTTTAGAGAACACTCCTTTGTTTCTTAGCTCATTTTTTCCTTCGTTCTTTTTCTTTCTTCTCTCAACTCGCCCAAACTCTCCAAGAACACTCCAAATTTTCTTTTTCTCCCTCTCTTGGATGAATATAATGGAGGGTAAAGAGGGTGTTTGGCTTGTTTATGTAAGGAAAAAGCTAGAGAATCAAATGATTCACTTTAAGTCCTTTTTCTTCCATTTCACATTAGTGACAAGACATGGTGCTAGTTTTGAGAGATATAAATCAGATTTGGGATAGGGAATTTGGCTGGGGGTCAGTTTGGGAGACAAAAATCTGATCCTACATCAATCTTGAAGTTTTATCTTGGTTTGCATGCTATTTTGTAAAAGAAAATGCTTTAAAAGTTAATTTGATGTATCCTTTTGGTATTTTTTTTTCTACTGAAGCTTATTTTTTTGGTATATTTATGATAATTTAAGTATTCCTATAAATTATCATAATTTTCATAACAACTGATTAAATAGATGTAGTCTTTTAAGTCAAATTAAGTTAGTTTGATAATATATAGTTTTTTGACTTATTTTATTGTGTATGAATTTTAATTATGATTTGTTTGCTTTTGTTAGCCTATAATACAATATTATTATGTATATTACTTGTTCAACAAGTATTGGATTATCATAATACTTAATTTGACACTTTTTCTCATCTTTTTAAGTTGTAAAATACAAAAAACTACTTTTTAGCACAACTTCCAAGGATAACTTGCCACTGAGTATTTGTGTCATTTTTTATGTTATTTTATCTTTTTCTACTTAATTATACTAAAATATCTGATTTAGGGTGTGACGCCCCGTCCTTCGGGCACATCGGGACATACATAAATATAGATAAGGAGAATATTCTAACAATTTATAAATATTTACATATCATAAATATTACATCATTAAGAGTTCTGAACTGTTCATACATACATAACGATTATAATTTCACCAGAAAATTTAATAAAAATTACAATACGCCCGTGGAAACAGAGCCCAAAAGAGCAAAAGGTAAAAACTCAATTCTTCAGCTAGCATCATCGAGGTCCGCTGGCTCTTGCCACTCACTTCGTTCTTCGATTCCTTCTTCGGCGGCGACTTTCTCCTGGAGCTCATCACACTCGCCTGTGGCATGAATGCCATGAGCCAAAGTCCAGAAGCAAATTTCCTAAACCTTCTAACAAACTCACAATAAAATATCCTACAATACATACTATATAATACCCAATACAATTTTAATGTCAAATAGACAAACAATTTAACGTTTTCAACAGGGTAAGCACATGTAAGAACAATTGTGCGAGTGCGTGATGCAGATGAATGCAATGCAGTTGCCCAACTCAATTGTAAATCAACTAATCAAATTTTGAGTAACACCATTATGTTCCCGTACGTTAGGCTCCTGTACACCAATGTTCCCGATCACGATGGCGTATAACGGACGTTCGACTCAAGACGTGGCACAACTCAGGACGCATATGACCCAAAGTCGATCATATCCAACACGATAATCAAAATGGCTCCATTATATTCCCGTACGTTAAGTACCCGTTCGTCAGCATTCCCGATCACAGCCGTATATAGCAAAAATTTATCTCAAGACGTGATACGGCTCAGGACGTATATGGCCCAAAGTCTACATATCAATATAATAACCCGAATGGTAACACTACGTTCTCGTATGTTAGGTTTCCGTTCATCAGGGTTCCTGATCACAGTGACGTATAGCGGCTATTCGGCTCAAGATGTGATACGGCTTAGGACGTAACACGGCTCAATACATATATGGCTCATTATCAACACCTCTATCAACAAGGACTCTCTAATCATAATATTATTCTAAACCCTCCATCCTTATTCTAAATCCTCTGGCCAATATTTGTGCACAAAACCCAACCCACGAGATGTCCCAAGTGCAATGCAATGATGCTTATGGTACAACAACTCGTATCTTGAAGTACAACTTAACAACAACATGGTATAAAACTAAACGTGGTATGACGTACAAACCAACATAGCATAAAGTACAAATCTTTAAAGCATAAGGTAAAACTTGTTAAAGCACCCAGTACAAGCATGCAAAGTATAATCGTAATTTATGCGACATAGAATCGAACTATCGGCATGAGTTCATTCCATCAAAATTATCATTTTCATACATTAATTGCTCGCAAAGTTCATATAAAGTCTATATACCCAAGTTTCACGAAATAACACTCCATTCGTATACTTAGCAAATTTTATGTAAATGGTCAATTGCTAGTTTTTAAGTTGCGATAGTGTTTTGAAGCTCTTAGATATAGATTTAATTTTTGATATTTTAACACCAATCAGATAAAAATATTTCCTACAAATTTCATGTTTAGCACTAGGGTTAAACCCTAGGACAAAAAGGTCATTTGATTTAATTTAGGAAAAATCATTCAGCATTTTATAGAGAAAATCACAAAATTTGGGCCTCAGTTGACCACGGGTTTGGGGCATCAATTCAAGGGTCATTGCTTTGATTTTTGGTGAGGTTTTGGTTCAAGGTATTCCCTACAATTTTCATGTTTTATGCTAGGGAATGTTGTTTGAAAAGAGTTAGTGATTTTGGCCAATTTATAAAAAGGGTTCAGTCAGCCTAAAAAGGGTTTACAGAGTGGGTTTTCAACATAGAATATTAACAACCTTTGGGGTAACGTCCGAGGGTATTTTGGGCTGATATTTGCTCAGTATTTAGTTTAATATGTTAACTACATTTTTCATGTTTACCACCTTTGGATTTGGCTACTAAAAAGTTTGGTTTTAGGTCTCAAAAAAACATGTGATAGAGAGGTTTGTCAGTCATTGAACCTTAACAGTGACTTGGGAAGGGTTTTTGGACTCCCCAAGACTTCATATTTTTGGATCATTTTTGGTGGTCTGAAAGATAAATATGTCCTCTACAAGTTGTAAGTTTTGACCTAATCTCAGTTCTCACTCTAACTTAGGGTTTTTAGGTCTGCAACTCACAGTGATATAGATCTGACACTCTTTGTAAACAATGAGATATTTAGAGTTCTATCCCACGAAATCACTTGAAAGCATATGAAAGAGAACTCAAAAAGCTAGATCTGGACACAAAAATCACTTTAAGATCATTTCTCTACAATTAGTTATGATATTTTAAAGTTGGTGGCAGAAAGTAAGTAAGTCTAGAAAATCAGGTAACTTAGGGTTTTAGTTGCTTAGCTTGTGTTGTGTGCATTCTTGATGTGTTTTCTTTGCATTCATGTCTTAAACTCATATAAATCAAAACTACAGAACATGTTTAATCCATAAAACTTGAAAACACACACATGCAAGCACACATACAAAGCACAATCTTGCCATAGCAGTTCACTATTTGCATCTACAACGCCTTTTTTTATTATTCTTCATTTCCTTTTCTTAGGGTTTGTTATAGAGATGGGTTGATGGAAATCTTGAGGGAGAATATCAGAAGGTTTAAGGGAGTTGCTTACCTCTTTTGATGCTTAGAAGATTGTGGGAGGATAAGACTTAGCTCTATATCACCTCTCTTGAACTTTTCTTCCTTCCTTCTTTCTTCTTCCCTCCTCCTCCTTGAAAACACTTAGAAATTGTTGGTCCCTCACTCTCTCACACTCTCAGCCGAATTGCATGGAGGAAAAGGGGAGGCTTTATGTCTTGTTTTATATGGAAAAGGGAAGATAAAAATAATTGACTTTTTATGCCATTTTTTGAATTTTTGGATTTTTAAATTCCCTCACTGGTTGCATGGGAGGTGGAATTTAATGGATACTTATGAAAATCAGATTTGGGGTAGGTAAATTTTTTCCATGCAGTGTTTGGTGGACTGAAAAGCTGATTTGGGAGTTAATTTGGGTTTCAATTTATATTCTGGTACATTTTTGTGTATACAAATGTATAAAATAATAATTTTATGTACATTTTGTGTCTAAACTTACTAAAACCTATTATATTAATGTATTTATAACTAATTAAGTCTTCTCATGATTTATCATAATTTTGGTAGCAATTAAATAAACAAGTGTAGGATTTTAAGCTAAATTAAGCTAGTTTGACTAGAATTGATTTTTTGAGTTATTTATTGCGTAGAGACTTTAAATAATTATTTGTTTGCTTTTGTTGAGCTATATTATTATATTATTATGTATGTTACTTGTATAAAAAGTCTTGGGTCATAATAATGTTTAATTTATACATTTTTTTCTCATTTTTTAGCTTAAAATAATTACAAAAAGTCACTTTTGGGGCATGAACTCCAATGTGGCCAGCCACTAAGGGTATTTTTATCATTTTTGATGTTATTTTGTCTTTTGTTGCTTAATTATTTTTAAATATCTAATTTAGGGTGTTCGTGTGTCAAATTTAAAATTTTTAAGACTTTTTGCTGTATTAGGGGCAAAATGGTTATTTTACCCTAATTATAAGAATTTTTTATTTTTAATCTTATATTTCATGTTATTTACTTAATTT
>JAUMHN010015760.1:0-30432 GCA_032360265.1 Heliamphora ciliata | reverse complement strand
AAAGCATTTGATGGTAATTTTTATATGCATGAAGATGTGGTTACATGTTGAAAATCGTTATTTTCTTCCAATGACATTTTGATATTTAATTTGATAATGTTCTTATACGGGTCGGTTTGGGGTTAGTTCACGGGTCCTCGGGTTCGGGGCATGACAGGTAAACATGAAAAATATAGATAACATATGCAACTAATTATCGAACAAAAATCAGCCCAAAATACCCTCGGATGATATCTCAAAGGGTTTGAGAATTTTCTTTTAAAGACACTCTGTAGACCATTTTTAGGTTGACTGAACCCTTTTTATAAATTAGCCAAAATCTCAAACTGTTTCCAAACAACTTGCCTTACCACAAAACATGAAACTTATAGGGGTGACCTTAAACTAAATACTCACCAAAATTCAGACTTATAACCCTTGAATTGATACCCCAAAACCGTGGCCAACAGAGACCCAAATTCTGTGTTTTCTCTGTAAAATACTAAACGATTTTCACTTAAATAATATAAATGACCCTTTTTACCCTCGGATTTGACCTTAGTGTTAAACATGAAAGTTGTAGGAAATATTTTTATCTAATAGGTATTCAAAAATAAAAAATTAAATCCATGTCTCGATACTTCAAAATACTGTTATAACTAAAAATTGGCACTTGAACAATTAGATAAATTTGGCTAAGTGTTTGAGTAGTGTGTCACCTTATGGAACTTGAATATATGGACTTTAAAAAATTTATGTGAATGATTGGTGTATGAAATTAACAATTTAATGATTAGAAACCATGTCAACAGGTTGGATCCATGTCACATAAATTATAGTTTATGTCTCGTATACTTGTACTATATGCTTTAGTGAGTTATACCTTATGCTTTAAAGACTTGTACTTTAAGCTATGTTGGTTTGTGCGATATGCCATGTTTAGTTTCATACCATGCTATTGTTAAGTTGTACTTCAAAAAAAGAGTTGTTGTACCATAAGCATCATTGCATTGCACTTGGGGCATCTTGTGGGTTGCATCCTATACATTGGTCTTTGGTTATTTCGTACCTTGGTCTTATTTGTGGGAATTTGGTTTCCGTCGCTCCTTGAGTTGTGGTTATATTATAGATGTGGTGTTAACAATGGGCCATGTACGTCCTGAGCCACGTTACGTCCTGAGCCGTATCATGTCCTGAGCCGAACAGCCGTTATACGCCGTTGTGATCGGGAACGCTAATGAACGGGAACCTAATGTACGAGAATGTAGTGGTACCATTCAGGTTATTATATTGATATGTTGACTTTGGGCCATGTACATCCTGAGCCGTGTTACGTCCTGAACCGTATCACGTCTTGAGCCAAACAGCCGCTATACGCTGCTATGATCGGGAACGCTGATGAATGGGAACCTAACGTACGGGAACTTAATAGACCCGTTCGGATTATCGTATTGGGAATGATCAACTTTAGGTCATATACGTGCTAAGCCGTGTGATGTCCTGAGCCGTGCCACGTCTTGAGTCGAACGTCCGCTATACGCCGACGTGATCGAAAGCATTGATGTGCGGGAGCCTAACGTACGGGAATGTAATGGTGATACTCAAAATTTGATTGGTTGATTTATAACTGGGTTGGGCATCTATATTGCATCCATTTGCATCACGCACTAGAAAATTTATTTATGTACATGCTTACCCTGCCGTAAACGTTAAATTTGTCTGTCTCCATGACCTAAAATTGTATTGGGTATTATACGATATGTATTGTAGGATATTTTGTAGTGAGTTTGTTAGAAGGTTTAAGAAATTTATTTGTGGGCTTTGGCTCATAGCATTCATGCCACAGGTGAGTGTGACGAGTTCCTTGAGAAAGTTACCCCGAAGAAGAAGACAAAATTGAAGAACAGAGTGAGTGGCAGGAGCCAGTGGACCCCGACAATGCTAGCTGAAGAATCGAATTTTTACATTTTGCTCTTTTTGTTCAGTTTCCACGGACGAATTGTAATTTTTATTAAATTTTCTAGTGAAATTGTAATCGTTATGTGCTTATGAACAGTTCAGGACTCTTAATGATGTAATATTTATGCTATCTAAATATGAATGAATGGTTAGAATATTCCCCTTATCTATACTTATATATGTCCCGACGTGCCCAAAGGACGGGGTGTCACACTGCTGAACCTTATTACTCCACACTTCGTTTCCATGGGCAAACAACATACCCACCTCAGAACTTGAGGTCAAACACAAACGACATTTGGACATATCACACTCGGGATATACCGTCTCAGCACAAGCTAACCGTACTATCGAACCCTTACATGGTCGTTTCAAACCTCCTGCACCCAGCGCGGTTCCCAAACACGATCTCCTAATCACGAAGATACAACTAAACCACGAACCTGTATTCTCGTAGGAATCGTGCAGAACTGATACTCGACGCATGTTAGAACCGTAACCTGAACCCTTACACATTTCAACACAATCGCGACCCATGCTCATTCCAACATATCTGCAACTCATACGCATCCCCATATCCTCAAGCTTACTCACTAGTAACTCAATTCTCAAACCTCAATAAGGTATATCACGTCCAAGGTCATCACACACTACTCTGACTACCGACAACATCCCGCGAGCAGGGATATCCCCAGAACCACTCACGTCCTGCCATCTCAACATACGCCTGACCAAGGATTACCACGCTCCCATCCACTATGTTCCCATATATACCTCATTCGGAGTACACGGCTCATGACATAGTATGGCTCATGAAGTACCTAATCCGTCACACAACCAAAACCATGTACACCAAAGCTCAACTGATTCCCCAGGGTCTCCGACACCCCATCGCCCCTACTCACAAGGCTATCCATAACACAACTATAACCTCCTACAACATACTCCCAAAAGCAGCCAGCTACTGAAACCAAGTCACTAACCATGCTTTGATTACACCCGAACAAACTATGCGCGTACTAATACTCAACAGTCTACCAACCGAGGCCAACCTAATACGGCTAAACCCAACTCATCGACGAGTTCCACCACGCACCAAGCAATCAACACTCAGCCCAAAATCATGCCTTTCAGCAACCACAGCAACCGAGTCGCAAATCCAAGACCCAAACCATGGTCTCGTCGTCTCTAAGGGTGGACAGTTCATATATAAAAGAAATATGAAACACAACAACCTATCATGTCATTTCTAACACGTATCACATAATCATGCTAACACAACCAAAACGATTATGTAGACACATCATACATACTGAAGAGAAGCGACAAGAATGACACGTTCCTTTGGATAACCTACTTAGATTCCTTGTTAGAAATTATGTAAGCTAAACGCGTTTCTAACTTGGCTCCCAAGTTTGTTAATCCAAACGCTCGAAGGAAAGACTAATCAATCCTAAGATCCAACCTCCATACTCACATATACACAGCTATCATGCTCATGTTTAACTACCTACAAAGACAAAACAAAAGTCTTGTCATCATCCACCTCCGGGCACCTCAAGGTCAACCTCCACGTTTAACTGAAAAAGGTTTTAATAAATCTCACAACGTGAGCCGAAGCGCAATAGAAACAGACTATATAGCCACAAACTAGGATATACAATCACATAGCATAAAGTTGACTCAACCACACGAGCCAAAAATGGTTGTACGTCATAAAAATCTAAGTTTTCCATCAGACTTCCACGAGTCTCAAAACAGTTTTCCATCCTCAAAACTAAGCATTTCAACAATGCAAATAATGTTTCACAGTTAAAGAAAAGCAGTAACCAAAACGTTATTTTCCCTTCGGATCTCACAACTGAGAACAAAATGATATTTTTCACTCGGAATACACAGCCGAGGAAAAGAAAATAAAAATGATTCTTATGTATGGACTCTGTCACACACAAGGACAAAGGCAACAACTATAGACTCGTGTCCATTACCTCAACCCAAGCCATTTGAGGCCGCTGGATAATGACAAGTTCTATACAGAGTTACAACAATGCAGCCACACACGGGGGCAACTGGCTCTTTACGGACTAAAACTGAGGGACGTAGCACCCGTTGCTCTTTATCGGTTAAAATTGAGGGAAGAAGCACCCAATCCAAACACTGTCACGACACATCTAACGAATAATTTGAAAACCAGCACGTAGCTTAACTACGAAAAACCCTTTAAAACAGTTATACATTACCATGTATTAAAAGATCTAATATCCATCAACCGTGGAGATCAACTTGCATTTAAAACCTGCTTTGACCATTTTCAACAAAATGTTTAAAAGATGAGGCTCAACCCCAAGGGTTAGCTCCAAATCTCCTAAACACGTTTTCAAGATTTCCACAAATCACGTTGTTTTCAAATTACCTTTTGAAAATCACGGGCATCCACAAGTCCTTATCATGTAATAAACCAGTAAAAAAAACGAAAGAAATGCTTTCTAGCCGAACAACATGGTTTAAACATAAAACATGATATATAAAGCATTTCAACCGATGAAAAAGCATATAACTGCATGTAGCGTAATTGGCCAACCATCACTGTCACGCCCCGACACCCGGGTCATGTGAAACACCCACAAATAAACTCCGAAGGAATAAGAAATTTGATAAAAAGTTCCAATAAGGATGAAAAATAACCTTTTTCAAAATATTCGGCCAGAAACGGGTGAAAAGCGGTTAAGAAATTTTGACATACTCTCACTCTTTTGGTCATAACTTTTTCTACAAAATAAATTTTATTGTGAGAGTGGTGTCATTGGAATGAAGACTTCTGGGATTTCAATTTGAGTACAAAAATAACCCCATTCCTAGTCCGGATGAAGGAGATATGATAAAAAAACATAGCCCTGTGCAGCTAGTCCGCTCGAGCGGACATCAGGCCCTCGAGCGAGCAAGCACCCGAGAAAAATCTAGATTTTTCCTATTTTGAGTTCCAAGCCCCAAAGCTCTTAAACACTCACAAACCACCATCTCAACCTCAAATCAAAGCCTCCAAACAGCTTCTCGACACCATCAGATGTACCCAAACCCAAAACTACCACAAAACCTCGAAAGGAACACTCCAAACATGATTCCATCCAACTGAAATCAACACAAAATGCCTTTTTAAACCAAAACCCAATTTATCAAAACATAAAACGATTTTTCATGCATTTTTAACCGGTAAAAGCATACATGATTACACGTAACACCTTATACGACATGAGAGTCTAGAATCCTACCTCGTTGAGCCAAAATCTCGACGCCTCGATCCACGTGCAAAAATAAACTTCGTCGGAATGAAATTCCGTCTGGATAAAAGTGTAGCCCACCTCGAGAATACTAAGGATCTGCTGTTGGATCGCCGAAAATCAAGCCCCAAGCCCCCGAGAAGTTAGAGAGAAGGCTGAGAGAAAAAGAGAAAACTTAGCTTGTAAGTTTTGAAAATATCTAACGTGAGATATTTATAGGCTACGAAAATATCTTTTTTTTAAAAAATTTGCACCACTACACCCAACGGCCCCGGGGACCAACCCCACATGCATATCTAAACCCAAACATGCATAAAAACACATATGAACATGCTGTAATGAAAACGGTAAACACGTGTTAAAAAAACATCGAAAAAGAAAACGGATCAGGGTCTCACAATAACATCAATATATATACTTTCTCATAATTCACATTTTATTTCCCAGTTTCATATAGTACCAACACAAATTTAATTCAATAGTGATCAGATCATTTGAGGAAAAGGATTGCACTCATCATATGTATACATAGATAAGTTTGAAACCCATTTTCCCTTCCAAAAGGTTGAAATTTTTAAGTGATAACCACATCAAACCACAACCCTCAAATACCCATTTTACAAACCATAACCCGTCAAAACTTATCTTAATCGATGCAATTTAAAACGAAAGCAAACAACAAGTTCAAAACATTTCAAAATGTGCCCAACCGAGGGTTTTATTAATGTAAAAGAGTAGTCCAAAAAACTAGGATCACGGTCCTTAAGAGCCAAGTCTTTTAAACAAATCACCAAAAATTTTTTGAAAACAGCCCAGACTAATCAATCTATCCTGCTCTAGGTTCCTTTTCAAGCCAAAAACCTGGTTTTTCAACATTTAGAAGGTTTTTCATACTTTTCAACACGTTTTGAGTCAAGAAATAACTTTTAAAAGAAGGAAAAATCATTCCAAAATCTCCCCGAGGCACAAGAATTTATATGAAGCAAAAACCAACCGAAAACCCTTTTTTTTGTACAATAAACTCTTAACACCAAGGTTAACCATTTCTCCAAAACCCCGATATTGTCAAAATTTCGTAGTCACATAAACCATATTTCATCGAATAGTTCTAAAATCTTTAAATTTAGCTAAATACCAACATTAATTCATTTTATATCAAATTACCTTTCCCAATGATAACTCAAAAGTTTCAATCCTCAACAATTCCCTTCAAGGTAACGAATTTCAAACTCCCCAATTTTGTTCGTTTTCTATTAACATAATACATCCTAAAGGTTTAACATATGATTCATACACTCTAATTTTCTAAAAACCTAAGTTAAGTCCCAATTTCATATATGGATTATGCTTGGGTTTACTCTAATGAAAATAATCAACACAAATCGTAACAAATCACAAGAGAGTCTAGATCCACCTCATGGATGTCCCACCACCAAGAATCAAACTTCCCGCGAGTTCAAATCCCCAAAAGCCCAAGTCGCGCGGCTATGGAGGAGCTTTCTACGAACATCCACGCTCTCCAACTGTAGCTCGTTCAAAGAAACGGCAAAGTCTCAACCCCCGACGAACATGGAAAGCTATAAGAAGCTCTAAAACCTAAACCCTAGGTCACCCCTTAACTTTAGAGAGAGGAGAAAAGAGGGAATGAGCAAACTGTCCCAAAACCCATAACTTATAGCTTTTGCCCAACATAAACTGATCGATCGGTCTCAAAACTGCTCAATCGGTCTCTGCAATTGCACTATTTATCCAACTTTGAACAAACGTATCTCCTCACACCAGGATTCATCTTGTACAAAATGTTATGACCAAATTAGTGAAGGTATGTCACTTTCCTTCACACACTTTTCACATGTATTTATCCGAACATCCATTGGAACGTCATACTCATCCCCAATCATATCTTTTGTGTGCATCCAAGCTCAAAACACTCACCTAGAACGTCACCAAGATCAAGTTTCAATTCCTTCTCCCATCAACACTTAATCATTTTTAAAATAATACAGGTCAGGGTCTCACAACTCTCCCCCCCTTATAGGAATTTTGACTCCAAAATTCAACACTGGGTCTCAAGCCAAACACCACTGCATAGTCCCCTATCTCGCATTGTCAATCCTCAATATACAACTCTCACCGAACAAACGAAGTCATATGTTTCACACACAAACCTTACTCTTGTTCACACGATCAACTGATGACTACCTACTTGGATACCGCATCGTTATCCTGTTGATGCTAACAACGTCGTTACTGAAGGTGACAAGACACTCATCCACGAGCAACAGTATAAACACCTAATTCTATAGAAAAGCTCACTCAATTCACCTAGAATACCCAAGAATGCACTTCATCTAAACCTTCATCCTCCATTCGATCCTCCGTTATGAACCACAATTCTTGCCCTGGAGAAACACTATGTGTCACACCATTGCCCTAGACAAGATTCCACACAATCTTAAACTAGCCTGGCAACACAGCCACAAAAAAATCAACACAGCTACCTGACCCCAACGAATCACTTAAATAAGATACGCCATGCAGACGAACATCTCAAAGGTATCCACTAACCTACTCAACCCTGTCATATCTCCCGCACAACAGCACATCACTACATAACTCAACGTCTCACAATACTTACCACAGTCGATGATCCCTCCTCGACCCTAAAAGTTCTTAGTAGTTCAAAGCCCAAACTGAACACAAACCCAAGCCCACAAAATTCTATCAGAAACTCACTACGTGAACACTCCAGTCATAAGGTTCCAACAAAATTCCTATTCAGCCGAGAGCAAGAGGTACAACCATACCCTACACCACCGAGAATAAACTGCACACAATGATTAACAATCCTCCGTTAATCACTACAGAAAAAGACTCTACACCTCAATACTAACCCTCTTGTCAGCAAGGACAAACATTCCTAGTCTACCAATCCAATCTCACAGGGAACACAACCCCACACACTTACACTTGCACGGTAGAGCAAACAAACTCCATCTAGAAAACCCACAAGGAACTCAGTCCTCTGATCACTCGATTCCGGTAGTACCCATTCTCTAGGCACAACTCATGGATCACTGCACGAATACTAATCCACGGAGACTCCCATCTCCCCAAAACAACCAAACTAAGAATTAACCAATGATCCCGACCGTTACACCTAACCAAGGTAGAGAAGTCCGCACACCGCCAATGTTCGTAAGATAACCATATCTTCTTCCTAAGAAAGAAATGGCCAATCAAAAACCATGACCCAACCTCAACATACTCTCTGGCCTCATTTGCACACACGCGAACTCCATCAATCCTTATACTTTGAACAACACATCCCGTTGCGCCAAGACCTCACTTCACAACGTTGCGCTTCACTAACCTAATTCTCACTAGGCAAATCACAACCATGTTATAATCTCGAGCCCACTGTCCAAGCAACTTACATAGAAAGCGCATGGCATCAACAAAGGAAACCCAATCCGAAGACCTTTCGTCCAAAGCTACTAATAACTCCCATGACCATGCAGATGCCTCCCGCACTTCTGGTCCCCGGTTACACATCTATCGCCGACACCTTAAGCCATGGTTTCTCGCCTGTCACTCCAGGCCACCCAAACCACACGGTACGCTACTGAACCTTATTACTTCACACTTCGTTCCCATGGGTGAATAACATACCTACCTCTAGATCTAAGGTCGAACACAATCAACCTCATGACATATCACATTCAGGAAACACTGTCTCAGCACTAGGCCTACCACACTATCGAAATCTTCTATGGTTCTTTCAAACCTCATGCACCCAGCACAGCCCCCAAACACGATCTCCTAGTTATAAGAATAACTACCCAACCACGGACCTGCATTCTAGTAGGATTCCCACAAAACCAATGCTTAAGAATTTCATCACATAAACAATTCAATCACTAAATTTTTTTGGGATATCTCTCAACGAGAATTAAAGCTATCGACAGTCTGTACAAATCAAATTACGTTTCTAGAAACATCACCCAAATGCTCAGGTTCACAAGGTAAAGAAAACAAACCATTCAAGAAACCACGAGCAAACGAACCCTTCAAGAAACCACGGGAAAACGAACCCACACTCATACGATCCCAATGTTTAATTCCCACCAAAGAAGAATAATCTCACTGGTCAATCAACCACATTTCTCCAGTTAGGAAAACCACGAGTCAACTCTAGGCTTTTGCTCCATGTCAATACCTCTTAGGGTCACCATTACTCACTTAGTTTAAGAGAAGGTTAACCACTAGTCCTTGTAAATACATCGGACATTATAATACAAATGTTATTGGCCACCATTCATAATGAGTATATTCCTCGTCATACTCAGATCTTCACTCAAGTATTTCAACTATTGTTCACTCCACATCCCGACGACGCATCTCACGCATCTACAAGACCCTCGCAATTTATTCACCAAAGCACAACGCCTCACATACTTACATCACTTTAGAACACCTCCTCACGGGATCGCGTCACACTAACTCGATTCCAAAAAGATAGGTAACAACCAAATAGGTAGACCAAACTACGCCATAGTCTCAAGCTCGCAGCTCCGATACATCCATCCGAAAACACAAAATGTTCAATCGAGAACACTTGTCTCTTATATCACTATACGCGTACCACCGGCACACAGCTATCCAATCATGAAAGCAACTACACAGCACATGAACAAAACAATCCTCGCTTACCAACTCTAGACCAAAGACACCACCCTATCACTCGCCACCTAAGGGCAACACAACACCACCACATCTAGACTTTATGCCAAATACAGACCACCGCCATCGTCTTCTTAAGGGATCTGTACCCATCAACACGTCATCCTAAAACGACCGAGTTAGCTGCACCAACAATATCTACCACATGCCCTACAAATCTCACATACTCACGCTCGCATTCTTACTATACACCATGTATCCCACATAGTCTTCTTATCTTGAAAACGACAACCCAAGCCACAAAATTCTACTCCGTGAAACTTCCCAAATAACCTCAGATCATCACTCACCACATCCCATATACCACCGATATACATCTCACCATTCATACAGGTATATCACTTGAGAATCAATCCATCGACAACATCTCCAACCCACATACTCATCATTGTACAACTCCCAACTCTCATTAAAGGATGTAACTTAACAATATGCCTTAAAAGAAACTCAAAGGTCATCAACAAACTCTCAAAACTATCTGGCATCACTATAGCTACCAACAACACCCCATAGGGTAAGGGACACCCCAAACATAGTCTAATCTCAGACTTTTTAACACACCTTAGGTCGGAGATTATTATGCTCCCGTCCACTATGCTCCCATCCATTATGCTCCCGTTCGTACCCAATCTTGGGGCACACGGCTCGTGACGTACATAATCCTCAATGCGCCAAAAATAACACCTCATATTCAACCACAATAAACAACCTCCAAGAGGTTTCAAACACCCTACCATACTGATTCATCAGGCTGCTGGTAGCACAACCCACAATGGGCAACTAACTACAGTCATCCCAACTCACATGGGCACAACACACTCCAAACCATCAATGCTCATCTCATAGGCTTACACTCACCACGATCATTGACCACCATGCCACACTTTCACAACCCACACTACCACCCGGACCATAACTTATCCTAGTCCCACGAGTATAGCTCTTATAACAAGGATATCACAGCACCCAACTAGGTTAAACTCAACTTAATCTTCTAAAACCAAACTACATGCTACTCACCACCTAGTCACATCATATAAGCACATATTCATACACCGAGGGAAAGCCTCAAAGTAACGTGACAATCTGGGCAACTAATTTAAATTTCTCAGAGAATGTCGGACAAACACTTTTCTATTTCGAACCCCAAAGTAGTTGATCGGATGCCAACGGCATGCCACATCACCCCAAGACTCAACCTCCATGCTCATATAAACACATAGTAGGCGCAAAATAATTTTGCGGCAAACCCATGCAAGCATACAATTCATGTCGTGTAGTGGTGGCTAATCTCATCAAATAATTCACACATAAAGGTCATCATTACTTCCCACGACTCCTAGGTATTTGAACCTAGAACTCTAATACCATTTGTCAAGCCCCAAACCCTAGGGACCCGTGAACCAACACCAACCGTCCCGTATAAAGGTCATCAACAAAATCTTTGTTTCATTATAGGTTTGCATTTCAACAAAAAAAAAATTTCTTTAAGCAACTGTATTCTCCTGATGTACATACATATCAAATTCCAAACATGTGCTTTGAGTTCTCAAAAATTCATTTACAAAGATAATATCATTACAATTATCCACTTAACTTTACGTACAAGCCTAACACAAAATACAAAAGAAACACTAGATCTTCCTTTTAGCCTTTCCCAAAATCCATCCTTTTCCCTAGTATCGCCCCTGGTCCTCGAAACCTAAAATGGGTTTGTATACATACGTGAGCTGAAGATCATAGGATAAAGACTAACTCAAGTGTAATGCATGATTTGTGAAGTGTGATGGGTGCAACCGAAGTAAAAATAAAAGCAAGTTTTAACAATTTATTATTCGTTCACACGCACACACCCACACACATTAATTAATCCCATTTATTCACTTGATTTTCATCACATTACTTCTTTATTATATTAATCACATTCGTTGAACCCATTTCAAATCATTCTTTTCTTCCACATTTTTCACATTTTTATCCCAGAACCCGATTTTTCACAAAAATTGTATCACATTTAATGAACCAGCATCGGGTACAGCTTATAGAAACCCCTCCTTATTAATTCCCAATAGGCTACGCGAAGCCATTGGGTAATAGATAGTTCTATAACTCACCACGACACAACACCACATTTCGGGGGCTAACCCATGGGCATGTGGTCCCCATCTTGCACAAATTTTCGATCTTTCGCCGCGGAGCCTCAGGCCCAACAAATCCACTTCATTCCATACGGTTCATTATTCATTGATATTATCATTTTAAAAAAACCTAGGAGTCCAACCCCACATCCGGTTCCTCTCCCAATCACTTTCAAATATTCTCATTTTGATTCCCATTTTAAGTTTTCTGTCTCATTTTGAAATCATATCTCGTTTGAGTATTCAAGTTTCCTTTCATGTCACATGCATCATAACATCAATATATATACTTTCTCATAATTCACATTTCATTTCCCAACTTCATATAGTACCAACACAAATTTAATTCAATAGTGATCATATCATTTGAGGAAAAGAAATGCACCCATCATATGCATATATAGATAAGTTTGAAACCCATTTTTCTTCCAAAATCGTGAGGTTTTAAGTGATAACCATGTCAAACCACAACCCCCAAATACCCATTTTACTAACCAAAACTAGCTAAACCTTATCTTAATTGACACGATTTAAAATGAAAACAACTAATAAGTTCAAAACCTTTCGAAATGTGCCAAATCGAGGGTTTAATTAATGTAAAAGAGTAGTCCAAAAAACTAAGATCACGGTCCCTAAGAGCCAAGTCTTTTAAACAAAACACCAAATTTTTTTTGAAAATAGCCCAGACCGATCGATCGGTGAAGAGATCGATCGATCAGTCTCTTGCTTGCATAAGAGAACCGAGAGTATCAAATGACCGCTCGATAGACCGATCTGTCCTGCTCTAGGTTCCTTTTCAAGCTAAAAACCTAATGTTTCAACATTTAAAATGTTTTTCGTACTTTTCAACATGTTTTGAGTCAAGAAATAACTTTTAAAAGAAGGAAACATCATTACAAAATCTCCCACGAGGCACAAGAATTTATATGAAGCAAAAACCAACCGAAAACCCTTTTTTTGTACAATAAACTCTTAACACCAAGGTTAACCATTTCTTCAAAGCCCCGATATTGTCAAAATTTCATAGTCACATAAACCATGTTTCATCGAACAGCTCTAAAATCTTTAAATTTAGCTAAATACCAACATTAATTCATTTTGTATCAAATTACCTTTCCCAATTGATAACTCGAAAGCTTCAATCCTCAACAATTCCCTTCAAGGTAACGAATCTCATACTCCCCAATTTTGTTCGTTTTCCATTAACATAATACATCCTAAAGGCTTAACATAGGATTCACACACTCCAATTTTCTAAAAACCCAACTCAAGACTCAATTTCATATATGGATCATGCTAGGGTTTACTTTAATGAAAATAATCAACACAAATTGTAACAAATCACAAGAGATAGTCTAGATCCTACCTTATAGACGTTCCACCACCAAGAATCAAACTTTCTGCGAGTTTAAATCCACCAAAGCCCAAGTCACGTGGCTACGGAGGAGCTTCCTACGAACATCCATGCTCTCCAACTATAGCTCGCTCAAAAGAATGACAAGGTCTCAACACCTGACGAACATGAAAAGCTCTAAGGAGCTCCAAAACCTAAACCCTAGGTCACCCCTCAACTTCAGAGGCAGAGGAGAGAAGAGAGAATGAGCAAACTGACCCAAAACTCGTAACGTATAGCCTTTGCCCAACACAGACCGATCAATCAGTCTCGAGACTACTCGATTTGTCTCTGCGACTGCATTATTGGTGTAACTTTGAACAAACATATCTCCTTCATCCGAACTCCAAATAGGGTCGTTCTTGTGCTTAAACTGAAGCTCTAGAAATTTACCTTCCAATGGTTCAAACCTCACATCGGGATTCATCTTGTACAAAATGTTATGACCAAATTAGTGAAGGTATGTCACTTTTCTTTATACACTTTTAACATGTTTTTGTCCGAACATCCATTGGAACGTCATACTCATCCCCAATCATATCTTTTGTGTGCATCCAAGCTCAAAACACTCACCTACAACATCACCAAGATCACATTTTAATTCCTTCTCCCATCAATACTTAATAATTTTTAAAATAATATGGGTCAGGATCTCACATTATTCCACGTGAATGCTTGATATGATTTATTGTTAAAGAATGAAAAATGGATTTCAATGATTGAATGAAAACAAATAAAAATGATGCATAAAAGAATGATCAGTTAAACGGCGTCCTGGCCGCTAAGGGACGTTAAGCGTACTAGCGTGGCGAGGTAATAAGGGTGGGGCCACGGCCAGGTGGCTAAAAGGAATGATCATGTCCACTGTATTAATTATTGGGTCGCTCCCTACCGAATTCTGACACAACCATTTGAAATATATCATTCTAACACTACGTAATAATTAATAGTTCAAATATCATTGAATTCACACTAGCATTGCTAATGGACATTGATAAAATTTTAGGTGACGCTTGAATGGATGGTGGAACCGATAGCTGAGAAAAGAAAGTTTAATTTACGCCTATTTTCATTTTGATCTCTATAATTTGCAATTTAGTTTCAATATTTAGCATGTGAAAGTATGTTTAATAACGTTGGATTTTAACTTCACTATTAGAAGCTCTGGAGGTTTATTTTTGTGAGATCTTATTGGGAATGTTTAATAAAAGTGATTTCTTTTTTAATGAACAATTTACTTTTGTTTCCAAATTTGGATGAGTTTGAATGAGATGGTTTAAAAAAATTAAATTCAGTTAGCAAAATTCAAAATAAGGAATGAAAAATAAAGAAAGAGGCCTTTGGTGGGTTTTGACTCACTGACCGGTCACAGATACCATATATGAAAATGGGTCATGACAAAAGTAGTATCAGAGCATGATGTTTTTCAAAAACCCCCGAGCAAAGTTTAAAAATTTAGAGCTTTGGACACTTACACCACTTTTGTATGCTTTTATGTGTTTTAAATGTATCTTTAGCAAGGTAGGTTAACAGTCGCTAGAACATTTCTTGGAAAATAAGCCTCGGGCAGCATAGACACTTTTAGAAAAGGCTACCCAGATATACCCACCTGAAGCACTGCTATGAAAGCTATGTAGGGTAAACCCTTTGACTCTAACCACATATGTATCTCTTTTCACTAATAGAGGTTCTAGCAAGTTTTTATAAGAAGAGAAGACGAAAGACTGTGTTACTTAGATTCAATAAAATGGAAAGTGGACTAGGTTAACCCATGCCTCGACAAAATTTAGTTCTTCATACTCCAACAATGGCCCCTTCATATCTTTTGATAAGAACTCAGTACCCATCCTTAATATTATAATTTTTGGTGAAAAGGCCTATCGGTGATTAGTAAGAGGTCGGAATAAGAATGTGTAGTGCTTTGGACATTATAGGAAGTTGAGTATTGTTTTAGATGCTTGCTAGCTAGTTTTGTCTTTTTCTTACGTTTTTTTGATGATATAGTATTGTAAATTAGAATTTGACTATTTTACTTAAAAGCATTACTTTCGTATGATGCTATACATGTAATGTGTTATTATTGAGATATCTCATACTGGGAACAAGGATAATACAATATTTTAGGTGAAAACGCAAAATACGCCAAACAATCTAGACACTAACTCAGGCGGTAAGTGTGGCACCCCGTCTTTTGGACACGTCGGGACATACATAAGTATAATTAAGAGAAATATTCTAACCATTCATTCATATTTACATATCATAAATATTTCATCATTAAGAGTTTTGAACTGCTCAAAAGTACATAGCGAATATAGTTTCAGAAAAGGTTTACAAAAATTACAATAACACAGAGAGACTGATCAAAAAGAACAAAAGGAGATGATTCAAATCATCAGCAAGTATTGTCGAGGGTCCACTAACTTCTACCACTCACCATGTTCTTCAAAACCTTCTTCTTCTTTGGGGGTGACTTCCTCAAAGAGCTCCTCCTCGTCACCTGTGGCGCGAATGCCATGAGTCAAAGTCCAGAAGAAAACTCTCCAAACTCTCTAACCAATCTCACGGCGCAAACTCACCATAATGCATTTCATACAATACTTAAAGCATTTATAAATCAAGGAGACAGGTAAAGATATAAATATAGTAGACAGATAAGTATTAAACAACAAATTATGCAGGTAATGAAGAGTGAAATGTAAATGCGTTTGCCCAACCCGATTATAAATCAACCAATCAAATTTTGAGTGGTACCATTACGTTCCCGTACGTTAGGCTACCATACACCAATGTTCCCGATCATGGCGGCATATAGCGGGCGTTCGGCTCAAGACGTGGCACGGCTCTGGACGTAATATAACTTAGAACGTACATGGCCCAAAGTCATTCCTACCTAACACAGTAATTCGAATGGCACCATTACGTTCCCGTACGTTTGGTTCCCGTACGTCAGCATTCTCGATCACTACGGCCTATAGCGGCAGTTCGGCTAAAGACGTGATACGGCTCAAGACGTAACACGGCTCAGGACGTAGATGGCCCATTATCCACACCCCCATGAACTAGAACTCACTAATGAAGTTAAAAAGTCTACCTTCCCCCACATCAACCATATCAAGATATAACTCAAAAATATACAAGGCGTAACCCATGAGATGTCTTCAGTGCCACACTCACAATGCTCATGATATAACGACTTATATTTCAAAGTGCAACTAACAATGGTATAATATGCAACTAAGCATGGAAAATTTTACAACTCACCATAGCATATGGTATAACTCATTAAAGTATGGAGTACAAGTATATGAAGTACAAGTTATAATTCATAAGATAAGATATGGATTCAACTTGAGGGCATAGATTCTAATCATCAAATAATTATTTTCATACACTAATCTTCCAACATAATTTAATTAAAGCCTATATTTTAAGTCCCACAACATAACATGTCACTACATACTTAACCAAATTAAGGTAAATGTTTAAGTGTCAAGTTAAAAAGCATAACAGTATTGTGGGGTACCTAGACATGGAATTAAGTTTTAGTTTTTGGACACCATTTAGATAAAAATATTTTTTTATAACTTTTATGTTTAACACTAAGGTCAGATCCTAAGATAAATGGGCCATTTGTTTCATTTAAGAGAAAATGATTCAGTACTTTACAAAGAAAAGTACAAAAATTGGCCTCAGTTGGTCTCAGCTTTGGGACATCAAATCAAGGGTTATAGATCTGATTTTTGGATATGTTCTACTTTAATGTGTCCCCTACAAGTTTTTAGTTTAGTGGTAAGGGTGGTTATTTGGAACAAGGTAGCGATGTTGGCCATTTTATAAAATGGGTTCAGTTAGTTATAAAAGGTTCAGCAGAACCTCGTTACAACAGAGAATGTACAAACATTTTCATGGACCATCCGAGGGTATCTAGGTCTAGTTTTGGTCAGTCAATAGATCAATATGTTATCTACACTTTTCATGAAAACCACCTTTGGAGTTGGTCACTAAAAACATGGATTTATGGTCATGCAAAAATATGTGACATAGGGCACTGTCAATCACAGATTTATAACAGTGATTTTGAGGTGTGTTTTGACCTATCAACTCTCCCTATTTTAGGCTCATTTATAGTTGATGTCAAGATATACATGTGGTTGAGAAATGTCATATTTTGACCTAAGCTCAGTCCTCATTCGGACCAAAGGTTTTTAGGTCTGCAATTCCGAGTAGTCAGATACTGACACTCTTTAGCAAAAGTTGTATATCTCGAGTTCTACCCAATGAAATCACTTCAAACCAATTTTTTATGAAAGATAACTTCAAAATCTAGGTATGGACATAAAAATCATACTTAGATTATTGTTTTACAATTAGTTATGACAAATCAAAATTCGGGGCAAAAAGTCAAAATATGCTAAAAATCATGCCTTTTAGGGTTTTGTGTTCTAACTCATGTTGTGTCAAGATTTGGTATCATTTATTTGCATGCATGTATTTAAGAGTAACATATATTTGTTCCAGCACTTTTAAAAGCTACACAACCGATGGATACAAACATGCAAGCTCATTCTTCACCATAAAAACCATGAAAAATCCTAGTTTTCTTACTACATCGCCTTTTTAATCTATTTTTAGGTTCTTGTTTTTACATGTGTGTAAGGAGATGAGTTGAGGGAGATTTAAGGTGATATTGGACAAAAAATTTAGAGATTTTACTTACCTTAAGAAGATTAGATAATGGTAGAAGGGAGAGTAGGACTTAGTTTTTGATTCCCTTGGTCTCCAAAGACCACCTTGTTCCTCCTTCTCTTAGTTCCTCCTTCTTTCTTCTTCTTTCTTCCTCCTTCTTCCCTAGAATACTTTGAAGACTAAAAATCTGGTCTCTCTCTCTCTCCTCTTCACCGAAATTTTCAAAGAAAAAAAGGCTCCAAAGGGTTTGATTTTATAGGCAAGAGGCGAGTGGGTTTAATGAGTGCTTGTAAGGCCATTTTTTTATTTTCTCATTTTTTGATTGATTGTATGAGAGGTGGAGCTCTATTTAAGAAATTTCATATCTGAATTTTTCAGATGGGAAGAGAGGAATTCAGAAAAGGGACTGTTTGGTTGGTTTATGTGCTCAAATTTTGGTTTAATTGATTATTTGGTAGTGTTTTGGCACTAAATTGTTCAAGAAAGTATTTTTAAAATTGATTTGATGTATCTTTTTCATCTTTTAACTTACGAAAATAAGTTATTTTAGTGTTATTGTTATTATTATAATAGTTTAAAAAAATTTTGACAGTAATCAATTGTTTAAATGTAAGCATTTAAAGTACTTTAAGCTATTTTGACTAGATATGATTTTTTAACTTATTTAAGTCTGTAAAAACTTTAATAATGATTTGTTTACTTTTCGTGGCCTATAATATTATATTATTATATATATTACTTGTTTAAAAAGTTTTGGGTCATAATAACGCTTAATTTGCTCAACTTTTTCTCATTTTTGAGTTCAAAAATTACAAAAAGTAACTTTTTGGGCACATATCCCAATATGGCCGGCCACTAGGGGTATGCTTGTCATTTTTTGATTTTAATTTGTCTTTTGTTACTTAATTGTATTTAAATATCTGATTTAGGGTGTCCATATGTCAAATTTGAGATTTTTAAGACTTTTTGCTGTACTAGGGGCAAAATGGTTATTTTACCTTAATTATGAGAAATTTTGATTGTTAGTCTAATATTTCATATTATTTACTTAATTTAGGATGTTAGGAATCTTCGCTGAGTATTAGGGTTTTGCCTCTTGAATATTATGTCTTTTTAGGATTTTCGAATCGAATTAGGGTTTCAGGTTGAGTTAGGATTTTCATCCTTCTAGCGACCTAAGATCTCGTTAGCTAACTGTCACTAATACTACGATTTGGGTTGGGTCTTTACATGGGTCATTATCTACCAGGTTGTTACAACTAGGGTCCAAACCGACTCGTTACAAACTACCCACTTAAACAAATTTGGTGCCCAAAATTTTGTCCTATACTTCATCGTGTGAAAGGTTGGGAATGATTTACTTGCATTGTGCCTTCTTGTCTTCAAGTTGGCTTTCTCACTTCCGTGGTGCTGCCCTAGAGCTTCTATTAACAGAATTGCTTTGCTTACGGAGCACCTTGCTTTGGATTTCTACTGAGCTTTCCTCGAAGTTACGTCCTCGTCTTCACATACAACTCGTGGTAACTCGGTGGCTGACAGAGCGTTTGTATCCACGAGCATGTAAGTTTATCTTACATTGAAGTTACTTGATCTACACACCTTTGCATTAGTCAGTGTCAGGGTTTCACGTCGTTTTCCTTGAAATCGTACGATAGTGTCATTCTCTACTCCGTCCCTGTCTTCTTCTGTTAGCAATCGATCATAGCGTGATGTCCAGAGAGCTAATCCATTCTGAGAATCACATCATATTTGTTAAACTCCCTGACTCGCAGGTCGCATGGCATAAGGGTGTCGGTATTCTCAATGTGCACATTCTACAAGCAAAGTCTACTCGCGTGTGATATTCTAAGAGTGTATCAACACTTAGAGTTTGATCTAACACTTCAAGTTCCAAGGGCATAGATTGCATATATGCCAAAGATATGAAAAAATGGAATGCTCTAGAATCAAATAATACTCTCGTTAAGGTATTGAATAGCACAAACATACCTTATATGATTTGTGTACCCTCTATTTCATCCTCTTGCAAAGCAAAGATTTGTTCTCCCACTGGTCAGTTTTCGTTGCCATTCTTGGCATTTCTCAGTCTTGCTCCGTTGCTAGAACCCTCTTGAGGCCTTTAGTTCCCATTGAGGGGTGATCTTCCTCTCGCATTTTGTTGATTGGCAAAAGGCCTGGCATCTTAGATAGGTGGTTGGTGCCCTTCCGGTTGAGGTTGCGGTTGTTTCCATTGCTGCTGCTGATTTTCCCACTCCTCCTATCCTAGCTGCAGACATTATGACTTTTTGTGCCCAGGCTAACCGCATTCATAGCAGAGCCTTACCTTTGTAGGTTGACCCCTTGCTTGCCTTGGTCTGTCGACAGGGTGGTGCGGCTTTTTGGGAACAAATTTCCTATTATTCCTCAGTGGTCCTCCTTGACTAGTACTCCCCTTTCTCTGACTCCAAATCATTTTATAGTCGGCCAAGTCGAAAATTGTAAGTCAAAAACTATAATTCGAAAACTATAAGTAGATGACTCTAGTTTTGATAGAGGGTTTTAGACCCCACTCAACCTTTTGTGCCTTGATTCTTCGTCAGGTATGATGGCCGTGGCGAATCGGCTCAACCCTTCGAAGTGGTTAACGTACTGGGTTACTGACATAGATCCTTATTTTAGCTCCAGAAATTCTCTGACTTGTCCCTATCGGAAGGAAGCTGGGATGTACTTTTCCAAAAATAATTCTTTAAACTGATTCCAGGTCAGAGCTGCTACATCGCGTGTTGTCAATCATAGGCCACTAATAGTCGACCTCTCCTTCTAATAGGTGTGCTGTTAGAGCTACTCGATCGGCATCAGTTTGCACTCCCATGGAGTTAAATAACTTCTTGACAGCTCTCAGCCATTCTTCAGCTACTCTCAGTTCAGCTCCTCCCTTGGACATAAAGGCTCATTATTTTCTGAGTTATGATAAGAACCATGCCCTATCTTGGATGTGAGGACGGTTAATGCTAGTGGCAAGTTCACGCAAAACTTGGGCTAACCCTGGCGCTTCTTCGTCTATGAGTCCATCTACTGGCTGTTGATGGTTAGGTCGTCTACCTGCCATCTGAATGAAGAGGGAAGGTGTTACGGCTTGTGAGCCATCTTTTTGAAGTTTTGATTGTCTTTAGGTTTTAGGATTTTGTGGAGTTAATTTAAGATTTATTCATTTCTATTTCATAACATTCAAGTTCGAGTACATAACCAGTCGAGAATATAAGTTTTTTTTTTTAGAACGATTGCAAAGGGCAAGGTACATAACACATAGGGACCCAACCAGAATAGGTGTGGATAAAACCATCGGACTTTGACCACGTAGTCCCACATTACTTCCAAGTTCCATAGCATTTCCATTACACTTCCATGTGCCACACTCCTGTCGGTCCTATGCAAGCTTTATCAGTGATGGCAATAGGAACTTTAGTGTAGGTCTCCATTAGAGATGTTGTATGAGCTCCTACTTAGCAGTTCTTGTAGTCGAGGTTATTGATCTTCAAAACACA
Source organism: Heliamphora ciliata (assembly GCA_032360265.1). Lineage (NCBI taxonomy): Eukaryota > Viridiplantae > Streptophyta > Magnoliopsida > Ericales > Sarraceniaceae > Heliamphora > Heliamphora ciliata. The sequence goes on along the minus strand of JAUMHN010015760.1, from coordinate 8,729 downwards.
TTAAGCGCGGACATTGGCAAACATTTTGTGCTATAACTCCGGGTAGAAATCTGCTTTGCGACTCGATGATGCACCAAGTGGTTCTTCTGAGGATGTGCACGATCTGAGTTTCTCGCGAAAGTGCTAAATTCTAATAACTATCGTTTCTTGTCGATCTTGGTCTTAGGAGAGGCAACCTAGGGTGGCGAGTGGTCAAGCGTTTAGCCGAGGATTTCGAATGATATACTAGACTACACGATATGTGGCTGGGGGTTAGAACGGCTTAGGAAAGGTGAACAAGACCTTTAACGAGATTCAAGGAAAGATTTTCAAATGGTTCAAAAGATAGGTTGGATGAGGTCAAATGGTCATGGTTAAGGCAGTCATCGTTGACAAGAATTGAGTGGTCATTTGAGATTCAAATGTAGGTGAAACAAGAGGAGGACAGTAAACAATACTTAAATGAATGTCCTCGGAACTAATCCAGTACAATTAGATTCTGATAAAAGAGATGTTAAGCAATGGGTAGCCAAACTAAATATTTACCCTAAAATTATGTCAGCCTAACATACTTCAATTCAAATATCCAAGTCTACTTCCCTGGTAAATATTTCAAGAGTGTACAAAGAATTCACAAAATCACTGCAACAGATTGTGGTCAGAATCAAGAGAAAGTGAATGATGGAAAAAGATTTTATCAATGTCGAATGTTTAAAACGAGTAATTAACAAAGAATTGATATCGAGTTCTATGAAAGAAGAGTTAGTTTAAGGAGGTTGGCTTGAATCATAGGAGAATCAAATGCGAATACCGGTCATCATCGAGGCATAAAAACTTGAGGACAAGGGTATATTCTAGGATTGAATTTCTGATAGGATTATCAACAAGACTTAGGTGCATGAGGGTTACTGACGAACGACACTTGATGTTACCGTTAAATACTGATGATATAAGAAGGAAGGACATGCAAAAGAACTTCAACCAGGGACAAAAGTTGATACAAGTGCTTGGGGTGAACGAAAAAAAAAAGAACTTATAAGGATGAAGTTGCGGGGTTCTAACGGTGGCTCTCGAGGGGATATCTGAAACTTCTTCTAGTGCGTACTCTTGTCTACCCCCTTAATATAAGATAACTCGTTGCATGAATCTCCAATCTTCGATCTAGATACCCTTACTAGGCTCTAATACCAAGACCTGAAGGTTTACTGAACCTAGGCTCTAATACCAGCTATGATGCCTCGTCTTTCGAGCACATCGGGACATACATAAGTATAATAAAGAGAAATATTCTAACCATTTATTCATATTTACATATCATTAATATTACATTATTAAGAGTTTTGAACTGTTCAAAAGTACATAGCGATTACAGTTTCGCAAAAGGTTTACAAATATTACAATAAGCACAGGGAGACTAGTCAAAAAGAATAAAAGGAGATTATTCAAATCTTCAGCAAGCATTATCGAGGGTTCACTGGCTCCTTCCACTCACCCTGTTCTTCAAAGCCTTCTTCTTCTTTGGGGGTGACTTCCTCCAAGAACTCCTCCTCGTCACCTGTGGCGCGAATGCCATGAGTCAAAGTCCAGAAGAAAACTCTCCAAACTCTCTAACCAATCTCATGGCATCAACGGACCACAATGCATTTCATACATTACTTAAAGTATTTATAAATCAAGGAGACAGATAAAGATATAAATACAGTAGATAGATGAGTATTAAACAACAAATTATACAGGTAATGAAGAGTGCAATGCAAATTCATTTTCCCAACCCGATTATAAATCAACCAATCAAATTTCGAGTGGTACTGTTACGTTCCCGTACGTTAGGCTTCCATACACCAACGTTCTCGATCACCACAGCGTATAGCGGGTGTTCGGCTCAAGACGTGGCACGGCTCAGGACGTACATGGCCCAAAGTCATTCCTACCCAACACAATAATCCAAATGGCACCATTATGTTCCCGTACATTAGGTTCCCGTACGTCAATGTTCCCGATCACTGCAGCGTATAGCGGCAGTTTGGCTCAAGACATGATATGGCTCATGACATAACACGGCTCAGGACATATATGGCCCATTGTCCACACTCCCATCAACTAGGACTCACTAATCAAGATAAAAAGTATGCCTTCCCCTCCACATCAACCGTATCAAGATACAACTAAAAAATGTAGAAGGGGTAACCCACGAGATGTATTTAGTGCTACACTCACAATGCTCATGATATAACAACTTATACACTTTTCATGAAAACCAATTTTGGATTTGGTCACTAAAAACATGGGTTTCTGATCATGCAAAAATATGTGACACAGGGCTCTGTCAGTCAAAAATTTACAACAATTATTTTGAGGTATGCTTTGACCTATCGACTCTCCATATTGTAGGCTCATTTTTTGTGGAAAGCAAGATATACATATTTTCTACAAATTACATGTTTTGACCTAAGCTCGGTTCTCATTCTAACCTAAGGGTTTTAGGTCTGCAATTTAGGGTGGTCAGAAACTGACACACTCTTTAGTAAAAATAGTATATCTCGAGTTCTACCCAATGAGATCACTTCAAACCAATTTTGTATGAACGATAAATTCAAAATCTAGGTCTGGACATAAAAATCATAGTTAGATCAATTTTTTACAATTAGTTATGATAAATCAAAGTTCGGGGCAGAAAGTCAAAATAGGCTAAAAATCAGGTTTTTAGGGTTTTATGTTCTAACTCATATTGTGTCAAGATTTGGTTTCATTTCTTTGCATGCATGTATTTAAGACTAACATATATTTTTTTCAGCACTTTTAAAAGCAACACAACCCATGGATACAAACATGCAAGCTCATTCTTCACCATAAAAATCATGAAAAATCCCAGTTTTCTTACTACAATGCATTTTTTATCCATTTTTCAGTTCTTGTTTTTATATGTGTAAGGAGATGAGTTGAGAGAGATTTAAGGTGATATTAGACAGAAATTTTATAGGTTTTACTTATCTTAAAAAGATTAGATAATGGTAGAAGGGAGAGTAGGACTTAGTTTTTGATTCCCTTGGTCTCCAAAGACCACCTTGTTCCTCATTCTCTTGGTTCCTCCTTTCGTCTTGGTTTGCACCTGAGTTGGTGAGCACAGACGAGCTGCGTTCTATGAGGTTTGAGCAGGGTCTAAGACCAGTGATCAGAGAGCGTGTGGTAGCGATGGGGATTCGTGTGTTCACGGAGCTAGTGGAGGTAGCAGCAAGGGTGGAGACCACCATGATTGAGATACAACCTTCTAGAGAGGCAAGGATACCATAGGGTGGAGCAAAGGCGTAGATAGGTGGGCGTTCCAGCAAGAGGCAGAGGTCCTCTGGTCTTAGCTTTCATCCATCTGGACCACAATAGTTCTCTACACTAGCACCATCAGTGGCTTCGTCAGGGAGGCTAGAGCAGAGGGTGGTCAGATGTTATCGATGTGGAGAGCTGGGGCATCGTGTGCCAGATTGCCCGCAGTCGAGACAGTATCGAGACCCACAATTGAGGCAGTCTCAGAGCTCCATACTGGATCAGCCATAGGACAGGGAGATGCCGATTTGCTATAAATGTGGTTAGACGGGGCATATTCACAGGACTTGTTCCCAGAGAGAGAGAGTGCGCCGAGTACAGTGGGCACACCTGAGAGTTCGTATGTGCAGGAGCGACAGTAGTATCCTACGTTTTAGACTTCTCGGATGGCAGGTGGTAGTACGTTAGTTTAGTCGGTGCGGGAGCCAACAACGCCGAGTTATGGTGGACATGCCAGAGTGGGAGTGCCCTGAGCGTATTCCCTCATAGCTTCCAGGGTACCGGTGGTGCCAGAGGATGCAGATATGCCTTTAGTGAGCAGAGGTACTTTCTGAGTATGCAGGTTTTGGGCTAGTTCCTTTCTTGCATCTGTTTGGGATTTGATGATGGGCTCCGTGGATACCGTGTTGCGTTGAGGCAGTGGTTGGTGATGATGTGAGGTTGGGGTGACTTGTAGATCCCCAGTCTTCGAGATAGTTGGCCATTGTCTAGGATGCCTGACCTTGTTTGACTATATCCTAGGAATCGTTTGGCTGGCCATCTCGTGTACCTATGTCAATTGTGATCGACCAGGTTGTTTCTTTTAACCTTATGTTGAATTTCGGGGGCAAAATTCCTTTAAGGAGGATAGAGTTGTGAGACCCTGACCCGTTTTTTTTTCGGCGTTTTCGGACGCGCGTTATGTGTTTTCGTTTGAGCATATTTTTATTACTTTTGATGTATGATCAGACTTAGATATGCGTGCGGGGTAGGTTCCCAGGGCCATGGACCGTTGTGGTGCGAATTTTGAAAAATTTAAAAAAAAGGTATTTTAGAGGCCTATAAATATCTGGAGTTAGATAATTTTATAAAGATATTTTTTAAAATTTCTCCAACAAGCTTCTTCTTTTCTCTCTGCCTTCTTACTAAGTTCTCAGGGACCCGGGACTCAGTTTTCAATGATCAGTCTACCGATCCTTGTTATTGGTGTCGTGGTCTACGCGTTCATCCGGATGGAATCCCATTCCGGCGAAGCTTGGTTTTGCACATGATTCGAGACATTGAGTTTTGAACTCACCGATGTAGGATTTTAGACCTATATGTTTTATAAGGGTGCTACGTGTAATTGGGTGTATTTTTACCAGTCGGATAGTTGTAGATCTGATTTTCTGTAAAGTTGGGTTTTTTTTGGGTTTAAAACCTTGTTTCAGTGATTTCGGTGGATGGAATCATGTTTTGAGAGTTTCTTTTGAGGGTTTGGTGTTTGGCTTGGGCGTGTGAATGTCCGAGGGTGTTAGATCGGGGTTTAAAGGCGTTGAATTGAGGTTTTGGAGGCTAAAACAGTGTTCGAAAACTGTTCTCGCCTCTGTTCAGTCGACTGAACTTCACGGTTCAGTCAACTGGAACATGTTTTTGGGGTCCGGTCGACTGAACCTCGTGGGTCAGTCAACTGAACCGTGGCTGTTGGCGTTTTTTGTGGTTTCCAGTGTGTTGTTCAGTCGACTCGGAGTTGGGTCCAGTCGACTGAAGTGCTGGGGTGTGTGATGGTGGTTCCGTGGTTTGGTTTTGGTTTCCGATTGGCGTCATATGGTATTCAATTGATTAATTTATGGGAATTAGTTTATTCAAATACCTGTGGATTCCTTTTGGGGTTCGATTGATCGTGTGGTGGTTTGGGGGTCGTGTTGTGGCCTCGGGTGTACTGTTTAGATGCCGTCCTTGGGTTGATGTGCATGGTTAGATTTTGGGAGTTGTGGCATGGTTGTGTGCGTGTTGGTTATGTTTGGGACATGTAGGTCCGTGGTTCGGTTCGAAGGTTGGGTTCTAGTAAGAATCGGTCTGAGGAAGGTTCAGGTGTTGATCTCCGGATTAGGTGTTGGTTGTCCTGTGTGTGAACAGGTCCCGATTTGTGGATGGGTCGTTCGGGTATCGAATGACGGGTATGTGGCATGTGATGTCGTGTCGGGTTTTGTGGCGGGGTGATGTCACGGTTTGAGGTTATATGGCTATGTGCGATTATAGTTGGTTTTATGCATTTATAATTGTGGTTTATTATGCATGGATTATGTAAGTGAATTACATGATTTTGGTATCGTTATGTGTACCGTAGTTGCATGCTTTAAAACTCAAAAGTTTTGTAGGCATGGTTGTGTGAAATATGCGGAACGGATGCATATGGTATATGTTGCATGGGTTGCAAGTTTTCTGTGAGTCGCGTGTGTAGCATGTGACGTGCTTTGTGAAACGTAGTGACAGTACGTGGTTTTATGCATTTACATCATGATTAGGTTATGCATAGGAATGTTCGGTGTTATCCCGTAGTTTTCGGTGTTATCCCGTAACGTGCAGTTTTATCCTGTGATATGCGATTTTATCCCGTGGTTTGTGGTCTTATCCCGCGGTATACAATTTTATCCCGTGGTTTACAATTTTATCCCGTGGTATAATCTGTGGTCGGCGGTTCCATCCCGTGGCTTACGGTAAAGTATGCGATTTTACCTCGTAGTTTGATCTATGGTCTTACCCCATAGTATACGATTTTATTCCAGGAATGTATGTCTATGTATGGATCTTTATCTCAGTGTTAGGACTGTGATTGCGACGTGTGAGGGCCGGTTGTTAGGTCTGTGGTTACGGCGTGTGAGGGCCGATTGTATGTATCATGGATTACATGAACTACATTATGGGACGGATGGACCAATTTTCAAACTGCTTTAAGAGTCGTGTGATTCTAGATCTAAAAACCATTTTTTAACTATTTTTAGACTCCTGTGAGTGAGTCAAAAGATGGTTTGTATCCTCGCTTTCCCATTTGCATGTGAAAACTATTTTCAAGGCTTGAAAGAGAGTCTAAACCTACACTTCGATTTCCTAGCATGTTTTGTTTATACTGCATGCTTGTCTAGTTTCTACTGAGCCTCGGCTCATGGTGTGGGATTTGCTTTTCTTTAGGTACCGGTCACGCAGGTTGATCTGGAGGTGCTGGAGAGGTAAAAGAGTTATAGTCTTCCTTTTTGTTTCTATCTGTATCATGTATGCTTAATACATATTTCTCGGCGCTGGAGCCTTGTAATGTTGCCGTTGGACGTTTATATACAATGCATGTATGTTTATTTTGAGAGTGTATTCTCGGGCTGGGTGTTGTGGTTGTTTGTTTATGGGTGTTTCACATGGCCCAGAGTTTGGAGCGTGACATTTTAGGTCCACATTAGGTACTGAAATGAAAGCATAAAAAATAGTGATCACAAGCCACTGATCTAGTGTTAGATCTACGATTTATTGCCCCTCAAGGAAGGAAACAAGGGTATAAAAGAAAAAATACATATCGAGAGTGCAAAGAGAAAAAGAAAACTGTAAAGCATAAACATCACGAAGCTTTTAAAGACATCTTCACACTCTTAGCCTAAGACAAAGGTCACGGCCTGGATAAAGGAATATCGTGACCGGATTATTCATAGGTATAAAGGTCACAGTTAGGTATAAGAACCTCACGGTCGTTACTAGTTTAGATAAAAAAGATGGCGGTTCAGCATGACACTTTACAGCCGTTACTATAGGTAAAACCAACCTCACTGCCGTGTCATTGAAAGGTCACGACCATTGGTTTTGTAGAACCTTAGAAAACTTCAAATGTGTTTGGTGTGCTGATGAGTATGAAAATAGAACGGAAACAATAGTAACTATACGGAGCAAAAGACTGTAAAGGAACATAATATAGTAAGAACTTAAGGAAAATGATGCTTGTATAGAAATAAATGATAACAAAACAATAGAAACGTCATCCATAGCACCCTCGGAGGAAGAAAATGAGGGTTTAGAGAAAATTCGTGATTCCTAAGATTACCTCGTGTGTATATCCGCCTCAAATGGTCCCACGGGAGTGTGAATAGGAGGTCTTCAATCCAATACAAGTTCTAAGAACTCCTCAAAGGCAAGTAAGAGGACAAAAATGGCTTGAGAAGTATAAGATATTTGGTTGGAATGGATTTTGGCCCAGTAACGGTGTTCTGGAATTGTTCTCCTCTTCTTTGGCTTAGAAACGGCGTCTATATATAGGTAAAATGGGCAAGGCAGACTCCCTCTAGAATGCTGCCACCTATCCAAAAAGGGGTAATAGTATCAGCTGTTACTTTTTTGCTTTCTAACAGTTCAGGATGATACCTTTTTGCTTTTTACAGTTTAGGCCGCCATTGATATGAAGATGAAACATGGTGGTGGGGTTTCAAAAGTGGCGGCCGTTACAACAAAGTAGCAGCCAAGATCAAAAAGTAGCAGCGAGGATCATATAGTGACGGCCGTTACAAATGAAGGTCATGACTTAGGATGTTTGATGGTTTTTGTATTTTCACTTGCTTAGAAGTATCTCCGAGCTTGATTCTCATTCTTTCCTCACCGAGGCGCATTCAAGACGGGTGCTTAAGATTCGACTTGATGAGAATGGGGTGTCTACAGGCTCCGTTTCAGTTTTTTGACTCAACTTTGAGATACTCTTCCGGACGATCCCGATGTCGATTTTGACGACCGTTCATGGCTATGCGTAGGTGGTTGTGAGATTAAGCTAACCAAACTTACGGAGGTCAAAACGGAGGTTTGAGGTGACAGCCATGGTGATCCAAAGTTAGGCTAAAAACTATTTTTTTCTTACAAAATTAAAAACGATACCTTTATGATTTGGGTTCCCCAGAACAATAAACTGAAAATCGAAGCTATTCACTAGCGGCGTTAGGCCGTCAAAAGGTTGGACCCAAGGGTGTCGGGTGGCGGTGGCAGTGAGTGGTGGTAGAAACGGTGCAAAACAGTGATAAATGGGTGTGGCGGTGAGTGTGCGTGTGACTGTCAGGGTTGCATGGGGGGTTTCCGGGGGTGCTAGAGGCGCTGGTGGTGGTCGTCGGTGGCCTCTGGTGGTGGCGGTGGTGACTACTCCTGTCAACAACAAAGAAAAGAGGGTGATCAGAGAGATAGCGGGGAGAGAGAGGCCAAACCGTGAGGAGAGAGGGAGAAAGAGGGTGAGGTGGTGGCCGGCGATGGAGATGGTGGACGGCGGCGGTGGCGACGACGGGAGTGGCCAGCGCTGTGGGGCAGGCGTCGGGGGTGGCGGCTTACGTCGGGCCTTCTTCTCTGCCTCTCTTTTTTTTCTTTCTAACTCACACACCTACTGAGGCAACTAGTGAGGCTAACAAAACTTCTCCTTAAACTGCAGCTGAGGCACTATTACGTGTGTGTATTATATATAT
>JAUMHN010015654.1:0-30451 GCA_032360265.1 Heliamphora ciliata | reverse complement strand
TATTTAATTATTTTATTTTTGTTTACACAATTTTTGAAAAATAATAATTTATTTAGATTAAATATTTTTTAATTTAATTAATTTAAAATTCATAATTAATTTTTACATTTTTCCAATATGTCTGATTTTATAAAAAAATTATCTTAAACGTGATATTTTGTAAAAAATAAAATATCTAAATTTTTTTCATTTAATTAAAAACTTTAATTCAAAAAAATTTAATTAAATTTTCCTTTACAAAATATTTAATTAAAATTAAATTTTTTAAATTAATTAAATTAATAAGAAAATATAAAACAAATATATATCATCCACACAATTCATATGAATATAAATGCAATATATATATATATATATATATATCCCAATTTTATTATCAAAACAAAACTTAGATGAGTTTCAGACTCTTATTGAAGATAAGTTGTAAGAATCATTTTTCAAGTCAACTTCTTGTACTCTGATAGAAAAGATACTATTATATATAGCAAAGTGTTTCCTCTCCCACTTAAATTTTTAAAGTATTTTTTAGTTATAAAAATTTATTTAATTAAAATAAATTTATTAATTTTAAAAAACACACGATCTGAAATAATCAAATATCTTTCTGTGTATACGATTCTAAAAATTTTGATTTCTCAAACTATCTTTTCGTATTTTAATGCGTAACAAATAAAATTCAATAAATGCACAGTTTTTCCTTTAGCTTTTCAGTTAAGGTAGTGATTAAAGGTATTTAATTATTTTATTTTTTATTACACATTTTTCAAAAAATAATAATTTATTTAGATTAAATATTTTTTTATTTAATTAATTTAAAATTCAAAATTAATTTTTACGCTTTTTCAAGATGTCTGATTTTATAAAAAAATTATCTTAAATGTGATATTTTGTAAAAAGTAAAATATCTAAAAAAATTTCATTTAATTAAAAATTTTAATTAAAAAAACTTTATTTTATTTTTCTTTACAAATATTTAATTAAAATCAAATTTTTTGAATTAATTAAATTAACAAGAAAATATAAAACAGATATACATCATCCACAAAGTTCATATGAATATAAATGCAAGATATGTATATATCCCAATTTTATTATTAAAACAAAACTCAGAAGAGTTTCAGTCTCCTATTGAAGATAAATTGTAAGAATCTTTTTTCAAATCAGTTTCTTATATTCCGATTGCATCAAGATTCTCTAATATACTGTAATAAACAATTATATCATATCACAATCAAAACATATCAGAAAAGCTCAATCAAAATAGCCCGGACTAGCACCACCACCGCAGGCCAAAGAGACGCTGCCGCCGCCGCTGCTTCAGCCACCTTCAAGCAGCTTTTGCCACCTCCTCGGTACTCCATTTTCGATGCCGTTTTTTTTTTAAAATAGCTTTCAAAAAATACAATTTTCTTTCAAAAAATCAGACCAAAATCAGACCAGAAAATAGCTTTCGATAAGCCTCGAACAGTCCAGTCGTTGCCCCTAGCACCGTCGCTCGTTTGGGCTTTTTCCGTAGTGATTTTGGCTCCTATGTTTTTAAAAAATAGCATTGATATCTAGTAACATGATGCTTCAAATAACGGCTTTTTCCGCCGGAAACCTCCGCCTATTTTTTACCCTTTTGCCGCCTGTTTTCTGCTGTTTTGCCACCTATTTGGTCTGATTTTTTCATGGTTCTTGGATAGTATTTTAAGGTATGTTTACTGCTATTTTATACCTAAAAAATTTGTTAAAAAAATAGTTCCAAAAATATCTCAAAAAATTAACAAAATTGGCCCCGAACCACCGCCAGCAAAGCCGCCGGTGGTAGCTGTTTTTATCAATTTTTTACGGCTGTTTTTGGACTTATTTTGTTGTTGTTTTTAATGTATAAGTCCTACAAAAACTTACTGAAAAAAAACTATTTTAAAACCGTTAAAAAAATCACCCCAATCCGTGACCCGTAAAACCCGAAACCACCGCCGATGCCACCGCCTGTTCTTCATGTTCTTGAATATTCAACCTATTCTTAAATATTCTAAAATAATATTTAAAAATAAATAATTTCTATTATATCGAAAACCTATGTCCTGTAGGCTCACATTCGATCTAAAAAAATTTTAAATTATCACGATCAATTCTCGTGATTAAAAAATAAATTATAATCATCATCCAAACCATTCAATCAAACATGAATAAAAAGATGATCATAAAATCAGGATTAGAACACCTGCAAAACAAAGTTAGCAGAGTTCGAAAACTACCATGTCCCGATAAATCGTAAACAAAAAACGAAACAGCTCTAATACCAATTATTGGAGGTAAAACTACCCAGATCATTGTTTTTGTAAACGATTCTTGATAAAAATATAACTAGACAGGTAATTGCAAAAACGGACTACAAATAAAACTTTTGATGTCGAACGATCAAAATAAAATTTTGTTCTACCACAGATAATTTAAAAGAATAACTTTTTGGTCGATTCTCTAACTACAATTTTTGATTCCGAGTTGATGCTCCTGTCAAATCTTCTATTGTATTCTCTTATGCGATTCACGAACGTAATGTGGGCTACGAACCTTTGAGAACTCGTACTAGCAGACCTGGTCAGTTTTAATTTTGAAGACAAGTTATGAATATGGTTCAACCTACCTACATATTTATAGGGCTACAACAGGGACCTGTTGAGTAATTATGATAAAGACTTCTAGTGTAATCTAGATACGTATCCATCGATTTTCACATGTAAATCTCTTAGCGGTATCTGTAATTATGAAAATCTTGCAGCAATTTCTATAATTTTTATAAAATACTAAATTATAGTTCACACTACTAAAGAACTATAATTGCACTCTAAGTCATAATCTCAAGACCATCTTGCATTGAGCTCATGTTATTAAATACTTAAATCATCTCTCCACATTAAGATTTTTGATACCCGCCAATTAAATTTAATTATTGACAATTTAATTTAATTGGCATCTTAAAATTCTTTAAACCCTTCTGCTTTACTTATTTGACCACCGAATAATCAAATCTACTTGTTGGGTTTGACCTAGTCAAAACTTATAAGCGGGGGATACCGTCAATCTCGATCATTCGAGATATGGATTCCGTCAATAATTAATATTTATCATATAATTAATACTGCTATCCAACTCACCAGGAATATAAACTCATATAAGATCGCACCATCTAATGAATCAAAACAACGAATATTAAATATACGCAAATCAATAATTACTTCAAGATTAAGATTATAAGCACTATTCATAATAACATTGGGGTGTAAATTAATTTATATAGTGAGTATAAAATTAATTATCCAAATGTGTCTCGTTCAATACTAGGATAATGTATCCAATACATTGTTAATTCTTCTTTTTATCAATTTGCATGTTTGATTATTTCTTGGGACACTAAAAATTATAATATCTAATCTTTTATTTGTAAATTAAAAAACAAGTCTTATGCGTAAATGACAATAATATGCTACACAATTATAACCAAATCAACATGAACCAAACTAAAACTAAAAAATTTTTAAAATAGAAAAAATATAAAAAAATAGTTTTTAAAGAAAAAAGAAAAATAAATATTTTTTAAAATAAAAGAAAAACAAAAAATAGTTAAAGATTAAATAAGTGGTTTAGAAAAATATATAAAAAATAGAATATAAAAACAAAACAGTTAAAAAATAAAAAAAAAATAAAATAGGTTTTTTTCAATAAAAGAAAAATACAAAGAAAGAAAGTTTCTTAAAAACAAAAAAAATAACAATTTTTAAAATAAAACATATATAAAAAATAGTTTTAAAAATAATTAAAAAATAGTTTTTAAAATAATTAAAAAACATACTTTAAAATAAGAAATAATAAAAAACATTTTAAAAAATAATAATAATAAACAAATTTCTTTAAAAAAAACAACAAACAATTTTTTTTTTAAAAAATGATAAACTATTTTTTATAAATAAAAAATAAATTCTTTTTCTAAAACTAATAATAAAAAACTTTTTTCTAATTAAAGAATATATAATGTTATTCTAAGAAAATAATAATAAAACTTTTTTTTGACATTTGGGCATGGATTGGATTGTCAATCCCACCCCTTCCTTAGGATAGAACTATTCCATGTTTATGGGATTAGAAATCCGCCCTGAATAGTGTATTCGGCATCATTAATTACAATCAATCATGGGATATCGGATTATTAATCCAATCCCAAGTTTGTTTCCCTCAAAACAAATATGCCAAAAGTGTACTAGCACATAGAGTCGAAATAATAGATGACACTATTATCTGTTCTCCGTAACCAAGACAGGCTTACTAAAATTCTGTGTTACAGTTGTACCGATGGTATGCCCGTTTCCATCTAGACTATGAACAAATACTTATATTCTGCAAGAACCTAAAATCTGGTCTTCTGTGTGTAAGCGGTACTCTACACTAGATTAAATACTGTACAGAATAAATGACATCCATGTATAATATTAAAGAAATGATAATGCATACATTGCTCATTAAGATTCTTATAAAATAAAAAATTAATTTTATTAAAATAAAATTAAATATTAAAACCAAATGAAACCATAATTTTTAGTATACAACCCTAGCACTTGATTGTTGGTAACTTTGAAGTTGAGCTTTAGGGACAGAGGAATATGTGATTCGTTAGAAGTGACAAGAAGAACTCATATTCCATAGCCATACTAATTAGATGCGCCATCAAAATATAGTGTCAATTTGTCGTCCTTAACTCCCATCAGTTGCTCATCAGGGAACTGGAATTCTACATCTTCATCTCCCTTAACTGGTTGGTTTGCTAAAAATTCTACCACTACTCTGCCTTTTACTGATTTCTGGGTGATGTACCTGAGATCAAACTCTGATAGCAGCAACAACCACCGGGCTAGCCTTCCTGTTAATGCTGGTTTCTCAAACAAGTATTTTAACGGGTCTATTCGAAAAATTACATTCACTATGAAAGACAGTATGTAATGCCTTAGTTTTCGGGAGGCCCAAACCAAAGCCCAATATGTCGTTTACAGTTCCGTATGTCATATCTCGGACCCAGTCATCTTCTTACTCAGGTAATAGGCTACCTTGTCAATTCTGATTTTTCCTTCTTGTGCTAGCATGCATCATAGTTGAGTTAATCACTGACAAACAAAGAATCATTGGCCTATCGGACTCGGGAGGAGCCAGAACAAATGGGTTTTGCAAATACTGATGCACAACTTCAAAGGTGTCTTAGCATTTCTAATCCCATTCAAACTTGACTCCTTTATTCAATAGGCGAAATAACAGCTCACGGGTGGTTGTCAGCTTTGCTATGAACCAGCTGATAAATTGTACTTTTTCTAAAAACCCTCCGACTTCTTGTTCAGGCTTTGGAGGAGGCATTTCTCATTGAGTAATCATGAATCGTAGCATTTTGCCTGTAGTGACTCCGAAGGCACACTTCTGTGGGTTGAACCGCATCTTGTATTTTTCGATTCTTTCAAAGAACTTCTGCAACACTATGATGTGGCAATCTTGATCCTTAGACTTTACAATCATATCATCTGCATACACCTTGACTTCCTTGTGTATCATGTCATCCAGCAAAGTAGTAGCAGTTCTTTAATAGGTTATTAATACATTCTTCAAATTGAATGGCGTCACTTGATAACAGTAAGTGCCTCAAGGTGTAGTAAATGTTGTCTTTTCTCTGTCCTTGAGGTCCATTAAGATCTTATTATACCTGGAGAAACTATCCATGAATGATAATAGAGCATGCCCTGTTGTGCTGTCTACCAAAACGTCAATATGTGGCAATAAGAAATCGTCCTTCGAACTGGCTTCGATAACAGTAAGTGCCTCAAGGTGTAGTGAACGTTGTCTTTTCTCTATCCTTGAGGTTCATTAAGATATGATTGTACCTAGAGAAACTGTCCAAGAATGAAAATAGAGCATGCCTTGCTGTGCTGTCTACCAAAACGTTAATATGTGGCAATGAGAAATCATCCTTCGAACTGGCTTTGTTGAGGTCCCAAAAATCTACACAGACTCAGATGCGTCCGTCTTTCTTTAGAACCGAAATAATGTTGGTCACCTATTTCGGATACTCAGTTACCATAAGGAATCCAGCGTTGATCTGCTTAGTGACTTCTTCTTTGTTTTTTAGAGTCCATTCTAGCCGTATCCGTCTCAATTTCTGTTTGACTGATTTAGCATCGGGGTACAAAGGGATATGATGTTGAATAATATTGGGATCAATACTGGGCATATCCTCGTAGGACCATGCAAAGATGTCTTTGAATTCTTTTAATAAGGTTACTAATTGCTCACGTTCAATTAAAGATAACGAAGACCCTATTCGCACAATTTGTGGAATATTTTCATTACACAGATTAATTGACAAAGTTTCTTCAGTTATAGGTTGAGTGCGCAAAGTTTCTTCAGTTATAGGTTGAGTGCGCATTTCTTCTCTTTTTATTAAAAACTTTATTTATTTGGGGACATTCCCGTTGATTTCAAAATCATCAGAAAGCATGTGAAATAAATCAAACAAAATAGAGTAACCAAAAATCTTGTTCATTTCATTGATATTGAGAAACGAAATTATAAGATCAAAAGCAGCGGGAGAGGATGCATAGACAGATGTGCCATCCAACTCAACATCCAGCTTATTAAAGGAAAACACAGACTCATGCATGATAGATACGGACTTAAAACTAGCATCATACGAAGCAAGGGACTCTGGGGTCCAATTTTTGACTTCTTTCGCAACCACGTCCACAATCAACCTGGTGTAGTTAGCTAACACACTGCATCCTAACATCAGGCAGTCTTAATCTGTTATACCCATCCCGCTAAACAATGCCTCCATGTTGGTGCCATCCAGTTGATCAGCCTAGTCTTCAACCCTTTGAGCCTTTCTTTCTTCCTTCTTTTCTAAGACTTCCTCCGCTTCTGAATCAGACAATTTATGACTAAAGAAAATCTCCAGTCCTATCAGCCTCTGGTTGGTCTCTTCATCAAACCATGGTTCCGAATAACCACAGTAAGGAAAATCTTCCCTTTCTTTGACAAAGTATCCATTTAGAGTTCGTGAATACTTGGCCTTTTGCCCTTTTTGTTCCCCCTTTGGCCCTTTTAAATCTTTCTTTGTTGGCTTGTACTCGAGACCGAAATGTTACAAAACTGGCGATACTTAATGGGCTCCGAAATTCCCTGTTGCTTATGCCCCAGTCCCATGCCTAGAAAATAGGACATGTGCCGCATCATTGTCACCGCATATGGATTGATATAGCTTTCCTCTTCTTTTAACAACATCTATACTGCTGGTACCTCGTCATATCGGAATCCACTCAGAAATACATCCTCTGCCCAATGTTTAACCTCTAAAAGAGTCGACCCATCTTCCTTCGAAGGTTGAATGTTGTCTTCTCCATGAATGGTGAGTACCACTTTGTCTTTAATCAGTTTCATCTTTTGATGTAGGGTGGAGGGTACTGCCTGGACGTTTAGATTATGGAGCCACAACCATCCGAGCAATAAATTGAAGGATACCGGCGCATCCAAGACGTGGAATTCAACTGATGTTTCTAGTAGCCCAACTGATACTATAAAGGACACCAAACCGAGCACTTCTTGCCTCATGTTGTCGTATGCCCTAACTCCCTAGTTGCTTGGCTTGAAATGTTCTAGTTTCATCCCCAAATAGATAGCAGTCTTGAGCGGGCAAACATTTAGAGCTGACCTGTTGTCGATGAGGGTAATTGGGACCCATTTTTCCAAGCATTTTACAGTTATATGCAATGGCTTATTGTGGTTCTTCCCTTCCAATGGAAAATCTTTGTCAGAAAAAGAAATTACCTTTGGTGCTATAGCCAGCAAAATCAACCTGATCAATTGTTCTGGGGTTGCGTCTATCGAGACATTTGCCTTATTCAAAACTTTCAATACTGCCTGTCAGTGCTTATGTGAGGCCATTAGTAACCCCAAATACTGATGTTTACTTGAGTTTTCTTCAGTTGTTTTAGTACAGCGTCGTCTTCCTCATCTTGTTCCTTCTCTTTTTCTTTCCCACTGATCTATCCCTTTTCTAGCTGGGCCGACTTGAAGTGCCACCTACTCTGGGTTAAATGTTCGACTCTCTCCTTGGGATCCCATAATCCTGACATGTTGGTCTGTCTAACCTCTGCCACATAGGGAGAACTCTCGAACTACCACAAGTTGTCTAAATTGTTGCTTTTTAGTCTTTCCTTTCTTTCTTCTTCATCTTCGATCGCCCATGTGTTATCAATTTCATCCAACCCCAGATATCTTTCTTAATGTACCCGATCTGTTATTCTTGAGAAGCCTAGAAATATGTCCACTCTTCTCCATTTGACTTCATTACTGTCATGACCAACTAGTACGATTGCATTTCATCAACAAAAACCTCTTCTTCAAAGAGCTGGGGAAGAATGATTTCATCTAGAACATGTTTAAAATCATGTGGCCTTACCGGATAGTCCAAAGGCCAATCATCGTCATCGTTATGTTCTTTTTGGTCCTCTACCTAGATTATCATCTCATAGCCTTCCCAGGCTACATCATTCCATTCCTCTATCATATCCCAACCATTCACGGGCATGATTAGGGAACAAGACTGATCTTTCTTAATTGAAATACGTGGGCACGGGAGATGTGCTAAACATATGTAGTAGATGGGATCATCCGACTGCCCTAGCTGGATAAAATTTACCCCCTTGCTTAGCATGGTTTGGCAATAGGTTGGTAGTAACATTGGGTTTTTGAGAAGCTGTGGGTGGTGGAATGAACCTGTTGTCGATAAGATCCTGGATCTCGTGACGCAACCTCATGCATTTATCGGTCAAGTATCCATGACCTTGGTGAAAGGAACAGTATTGAGAAGCATTGTATCTTGGTGGTAGGGGATCGGGTGCAGGTATGGGGTCCAAAAGCTTGATTAGCCCCTTCTCGACAAGTTGATTAAGAGGTGTGGACAATGATATGTTGAGGGGAGTAAAAACTCCCATCGGCTTCTATTGAGACTGTTGGTTATTGCTCGATTGCGGAGTGAAAGATGAGGGATTTCATTATTCGAAATGGGGATTCAGTAAATTAACCTTGTTTAAATGGGAGATGAAGTTCGTAGCAGGGGTTGGTTAGTTCTGGTTGTTTGCAGGGTATGCTCTTCTTGGTTTTTGACTTGGCTCTGATTTCTCAATATCACCAGCCTGAATAGCATCTTCAATCTGAACACCTGCATCGAACAGTTACTCAAAGGTGGACAATAGTTGTGTAATCAAATACCGCTTTAGTGGAGACTCCAAGTTTCTCACCATAGTTCTGACTTATTCTTTTTTAGTTGGCCGATTTGTCATTTTGGCTACCTTACCCCTCCACCTGGTTAGAAAGTCCACAAATGATTCCTGGCCCTCCTGCAAGGTGGTTTCAAGTTCCCAGGTAGTGACGTCCAACTAGACATTGTAGCTGTATTGACTGACGAAGGCAGTAGTAATGTCTTCACATGTCCTAATTTTTGCAACATCCAGTGAGAGAAACCATTTCTGTGCTGCCCTAGAGAGTGATCAATGGAACAATTGGGCCTTTAACTAATCATCAATTGTAGCTAATCAACAATTGGGCCTTTAGCTAACAATTTGGCAACTTGGCATCCGAGAATAAGCACAAACCACCTACATTCAGCATATATTCTTCCACCCCCTTTGCTTTTCTCAGTACATTTTCCATTCTGTCGACCTTTTTTGCCAGCGCGAACTCCCTAGATTGGGCTGTGTTTTCCTCCTTTACTATGATTTGACGCGGTGGTACAATGATCGGTGGCACTTTCGGTCCCTGGTTATCTACCTAGAAGTCTTCCCCATTCTCATTTGCATCGTCTTGATGCTCGTTTACCCCTGGCAAGCGAGACTGGATTGCTCGAATCGGAGCCTAACACTAGTTTTGAGCATGCGTCTACTGTTTGACTGCCCTCTATATTTTAGGAATTGCCCTCATCAAGGCTGTCAGGTTTACTTCATTTTTTACCATTTTAGATAACTCAATTGTTCGTTCGGATATTCTATAGAGTCTCCCAATTTTTGACCAAGCCCAAATACATAATGGATACGAACCTTCTGACTTAATGATTTAGACCCAAAGCAAAACCTGATAATCCCTAAAAATAGAATCACTGGTATCGTATACTTCTCGAAAAGAACTCTGATAACAAGTAGCAAATACTTCAAACACCAAAACAGCTTACCACGAGCAAATATATATGCCTCTGTTGTGCCCATACTAAAAGTATAACGACTGGAAGCCCCAGCTCCCAAGAACCAACACAAAAACCGAGCGAGGGACCAACAAAACTCCAACAAGAAGGTTTATCTTAAGTTTCTAAAGAAAAAAAGGGCAGCACTCCGGCAAGAAAATAGCTCTAAGCCAAACGAGACCGATTAGCTCTAAGCCAAGCAAAACCGATTTACCCTAAGCTCCTAAAGGAAAAAAAAAAGGGCAGCACTCTAGCAAGATAACAGCTCTAAGCCAAACGAGACCTCGAAACAAAAACCTAAATGGGGGTTTGGGAAGACAAACCTAAATGGCACCAAGGGTATAAAACCAACAAGTAAGGGAACACATAGGAGGGAGAAACTATCCTAAACCAACAACGAGGCCTAAGCCAACAATTGGGGCAAAACTCAAGATTCTAGACCAACAGATTAAAAATCGGGCAACGACCCGAGAGGAAAACTATTTTAAAATGAAGGAACACTAGAAGAAGGAACACCGGAAGAAGACCAGGGTTAGAACCCGGGAAAGATACTATGTTAATCTAAATAAACATCCTACACAAACACAAGCAAAACATACAATTAAATAAAATAAATAATCTTACCTGGTCAATACCTAATGGTGGGTTCTAAGCAATTATATGCAGAAAATGCCAATTTTGGTAAATGATCAGGGTACCTTGTAAATAGAGTCGAGTATATACCTCTCATGCCTAGTGTGGTGCAGGACATGGTTAAGCGGTACGCAAGAACTCTTTTACCGCATCTGTGAAAGCGTGCAGCCAGTAAGGCTTGCTTGTCTCCCCAACATAGCCCCAAGACAGTAAATTGACCGAAATATCAAGTCGACTAGGCAGGGGACTGAGAACAATACAAATGCGTGCGAGAATGTAAATGAGAAATTCATATTAAGAACCAATGATGTTTTCAAGTCTAGCCTGCTTAATTGTTTTGAAAAATAAGTCCCCAGCAGAGTCGCCATAAAATACTGCGGCGTCGGGATTTAGGGTTTTGTTTCAAAAATAAAGAAATTCAAAAAATGTTTAAAAAATACTTTTACACCTTGAAAACTAAATTTTGAAAACCCTTTTTGTGAAAAAAGGAGTCGCCACTTGATTTTTGAGAAAAATCAAGAAAAACAAAATGAGTTAAAATGGTAACTAGAGAAAACAAGGGTTTGTGGGCTAAAATATGAACTGTGAAAGGTGTTAGGCACCCCGAATAAGAAGTAACTGAATCAACCTTTTATAATCATGCTCATTGATCACATACTTACAATTCTGAAAATTCAATGATAAATTAAATCAACTACACGGATGAATGAAACATGCAAATTACAATTGAAATTAACCCGACCACTCTAAGAGGTAGAAAGTGGAGAAAGAAAGGCCGATAATCTAAACAAACTACCTGAATCACAAGTGAATCCTCAAGTGTTAATCAGTAATCCAATCCTCGGGCAATGCTCCAATCCAAATGTAAAGGTAAGTTGAGAACTCAGTGGGGTATGAGTGTTAGTAATTGTTCTCCCTCGGTATTTCCGCAGAGTGTTGGTATCAGAACTCTATCGCCTTTCGACCCATTAGAATTCTGACATCAGAATTGTCCTCCTCAAATCGTACAGAGGTGCAGTATTTATAGAGTTCATCAACCAATGAGGTGCTGGCACGTTTTGGGATATGTTAGGGTTTTTGGTGTTGGGGGTCGCCATGATCTAAGTTGGCGGTCGCCACAAAAGTCAAGCTTCCAAGGGTTTCTTCTGGCGGTCGCCACAACGAAGTTGGCGACTCCGAGGTTCAAATGTAGCAGTCGCCACTTTCTCTACGATTTTCAAAAGGTTCACATGGCGGTCGCCACTATGGAGTTGGCGACTCCAAGGTTCAAAGATGGCGGCATAAGGGTTGGACAAAGTGGGTTCACTAGTTTGAAGGATTTGATCATTTGGCTTAGATACTAATCTAGGATCATTTCTCGAGGATCATTCTGAAGCACCATTCCACTTGATTTTATCATCGAAAACACCCAGACCGACCTAAGATTAGGTAGGGTCAAATTGGGATGTCTACAACTACCCAATGTACTATGACACCCCATTTCCCAGGCATGTCGGGACATATGTAACTATAAATAAGGGACATATTCTAGCCGAATGTTCATAAATACATAAGATAACTACTATATCATTAATGATTCAGAGATTATTCAAAACACTCAATAATTACAGTCATCCAGAAAGCTTAATAAAAGTTACATTATGTCCGTGGAAAACTGAACAAAAGGATCAAAAAGTAAACATTCTACGTCTTCAAACTGCGTCTTTGGGATTACTCTGCTCCTGCCACTCTCCCCCTTCTTCAAAATCTCCTTCCTCAACGAACACGCCTTCCTCCAACTATTCTTCTTCTTTACCTGTGGCACGAATGCCAGGAGCCAGAGCCCAAAAACAAATTCCCTAAACCGTCTAACAAAGTCACAACAAGATATTCTACAATACATATCCTATAATACCCAATACAAAGTTAGGAGAACACAGATATAAGCAAGTTATCATTTTCAACAGGATGAGCACATATAAGAACGGAAGTGTGAGGGTGTGATGCAAATAAATGCAATGCAAATGCCCAACCCCAAGTACTTCCAGAACAGTATTATGAATTCCACGCCGGTAATTACAGAGTAAACTTAATGGGATTTGACTGCTAAACATCTTCTTGCCACGTTGTGAAAGGTAAACGCTCGCCTTGGCTTGTTGCCTCAGCTGTTTTACTCAATGGCAACAGCATGGAGAAGCCAGTTTCATCCTTATTACAACCCGTCCATTCTTATTCTAAGTTCTCTAGCCAGATTACTTGCGCACAAAACTCACCTTAAGTACAAGAATGGTCCTTTGGCGTCAACCCAAAGTCTAAATTACCGAAATAAAAAGGCTAGTGACGAACCCATGGTGCCTTAACCCAATTTTCATAATAATCCCCTTTTTCATTATAGCAACTTTCCAAATCATTGGCAACCATGGACGCCCTAGATTCAAAACCACAGAAGTGACGAGTTTCATATAACCCAACCCAAATTTGAAAGATACGAAGGGACTCCGGTAATCCAAGATGCAATATGTGAATGTTCATAGTGTGCAACATACTTCCCATGTACAACTAATCATGGCATGGTGCATAAATATGATAGGGCACTTGGTACAGCTTGTTAAAGCATCAAGTACAATCATGCGAAGCATAACCACATTTTAAGCGACATAGAATCGAACCATTGATATGAGTTCATTTCATCAAAAATATTATTTTCATACTCTAATTACTCACAAATTTTATATAAGATTCGCATACTCAAGTCTCACAAGTAACACACCATTCGAATACTTAGCCAATTTTAGGTACAAGTTTAAATTGCTAGTTTTAAAGTTGCGACAGCGTTTTGAAGTACTTAGGCATTGATTTAATTTTTTAAATTTTAACACCAATTAGATAAAAATATTTCTTGTAACTTTTATGTTTATCACTAAGGTTAGTTCCTAAGATAAAAATGTCATTTATTTTATTTTAGAGAAAACCATTCAGCACTTTATAGAGAAAAGTGCAGAATTTATGTCTCAGTTGGTCACGGCTTTGGGGCATCAATTCAAGGGCTATGGCTCTTATTTTTTGTGGGATTCTAGTTTAAAATGTCTCCTACAAGTTGCATGTTTTGTGCTAATGCAAGTTATTTGAAAAACGTTTGAGAGTTTGGCCAATTTATAAAAATGATTCAGTCAGTCTAAAGACCGTCTGCAGAATGTGTTTTTAACAGAAAATGCTCAAAAGCTTTGGGGTATCATCCGAGGGTATTTTGAGCTGATTTTTTCTCAGTATTTAGTTTATTATGTTAGCTACAGTGTTTATGTTTACCACTTTTGAATTTGGCTTCTAAAATGTTAGGCTTTGATTCTCACAAAAATATGTGACAGAGAGGTCTGTCAGTCACTAAACCTTAACAATGACTTTGGGACGGCTTTTGACCTATCATGACTTCATATTGTTGGCTCATTGTTGGTGGACAGAAAGATAAATATGTGTTCTACAGGTTGTATGTTTTGACCTAAATATGTGTTCTACCCAACGAAATCACCTCAAACCAATTTTGTATGAAAGAGAACTCAAAAATATAAATTTGGACATAAAATCACTTTAAAATCATTTTTCAAAAATTAGTTATGATATTTTAAAGTTGGTGACAGAAAGTAAGCAAGTCCAAAAAGTCAGGTAACTTAGGGTTTTAGTTTCTTAGTTTGTGTTGTGTACATTTTTGACATGTTTCTTTGCATGCATGTTATAAATTCACATAAACCAAAAATTCAAAATACACACAAGCCATAAAACTTAAAAACATACACATGCAAGCTTATACAAAACATAATCTTGCCCTAGCAGTCCACTATTTGCATCTACAACGCATTTTTTGAGTTATTCTTCATTTCTTTTTCTTAGGATTTGTTATAGAGATGGATTGAGGGGTATCTTGAGGGAGAATATCAGAAGGTTTAAGGGAGTTGCTTACCTCTTTTGTTGCCTAAAAAGTTGAGGAAGAGATGGACTTAACTTTATTGCCTCCTTGATTCTCTCCTCCTTCTCCTTTCTTCCTTCTCTCTTCTTCTCTCCTTCTTCTTTGATAACACTTAAAACTTTTGTGGTGGCCCTCCCTTATCTCTCTCAGCCGAATGTGTAGTGGGAGAAGGGGTGTTTGGTGTATTATTTATAACAAAATTAAAATGGAGGCATAATAATTACATATATGCATAATTTTTGAATTTTCTCAATTCTCATTGGTTGCATGGGGTAGTGGGAGTTATTTGAGAGAGGTGTATATCAGATTTTGCAGATGGAGTTTCAGCCATGCCTGTTTGGGAGACTAAAAAGCTGATTTTATATTTAATTGGGGTTTTAAATTGTATTTTGGTACATTTTTGTGAATATAAATGCATAAAGTATTAATTTTAAGTACCTAAACCTATTAAAACTTATTATATTAACGTATTTATAATTTATTTAGTCTTTTCATAATTTATCATAATTTTGATGGCAATTAATTAAATAAGTGTAGACTTATAAGTTAAATTAAGTTAGTTTGACTAGAATTGACTTTTTGACTTATTTATTATGTAAAGACTTTAAATAATTATTTGTTTTATTTTATTGAGTTATATTATTATATTATTATGTATATTACTTGTATAAAAAGTATTAGATCAAAATAATGCTTATTTTATACCTCTTTTTCTCATTTTTAAGCTTAAAAAGGCAAAAATAGCTTTTTGGGCACAAATTCCTAGGTGGCCAGCCATGCAAGGGCATTTTGGTCATTTTTATTGTTATTTTATATTTTATTAATTAATTATATATAAACATCTAATTTTGGGTGTCCATGTGTCAAATTTTGGATTTTTGGGACTTTTTGCTGTTCTAGGGGCAAAATGGTCATTTTACTTTAATTATAAAAATTTGTTATTTTTAATTTTATATTTTATGTTATTTACTTATTTTAAGCTATTTTGAGACTTTTCTAAGTGTTGGAGCTTTACTCCTGACTATTTGGTCTCTTTTAAGGTTTTCAAGTCAAAATTAGGGTTTTGGGTTACTTAGGGTTTTTCATTGTTCATGTAGCGACCTAAGTTCTCGTCAACTAACCATTACTAATACTAGTGTTTGGCCTTAGATCGTTATGTGAGTAGTTACAATCCGGGCAATTACAACTAAGATCCGGGTCAGGTTGTTACAATCTAGGTGGTTACTACTAGGGTCCGAATCAGGGTGTTACAATCTACTCTCCTTAAATAAATTTCGTCCTCGAAATTTTATGCGAAAGGTTGTGGATGATTATTTACATCTTTTATCTTCGAAGTTGTTGTCCTTGTTTACTTGAGTTGTTCTCTATTGAGGATATGGGTAAGGTTAGGCTTATAGGTTTGTTACTTTAAGCTATTGTCTTTTTATCTTACTAACATCTTAGACCGATAACTACGCGATTCTCAAATGTCACGTCACCTATTTGTGGCGAGGGAATTGTCTGACCAAACCTAACCTAAAAGCCTTTGTTCTTCAAGCGTATCTTTTCCCAAGATAATGCAACAAGTCTAACTAACGTATAATTTAGAGTTTGCGGATTTGGGCATACCTCCGATCATTAACGAATACTTCTTTTTCTCCTATTTTGTCCATTGATTCTCTTGTCGGTCAAGTTGTATCATCCTTCCCGAACTGCTCGTTCCCTTTTTATGAATATTGTAGTTTCTTCCCCTTGGTAGTGGGAATTCAAACTTTTTATGTCCAAACTTATTGCAATTGAAATAGATTGTTGAGTTTGTCTCCTGTGAATGGTGAACACTCCACTCATCGCTCTTTGGTTGGTCGAGTTGCACCACCTTCTTTAACCCACTTGTTTCTTGCTGCAACAATTTTGTTTGATCCTTGTAACTCTATTCTGGTTGACGGTGGTTGTAGTTTAGTCTTCCTCGTAGTGGGCACTCCAATCTTTTATGTCCGAGCCTATGGCATTGATAGCAGATTTTTAATTTTGGTATCCTTTTTCCTAGTTGCTCTCGCTGGTTATCTTGTGGGTAAGGTTTCGAGCGTATGATCTTTTTGTTATTTCGTAGTGGTCCTCCTTGATTGTCTTTTCCAATTCTTGTCTGGCAGTACATCATCTTATGTCCTGGCTCGTTACACCTATAACAAGCTCTTACTGTTGGTTGTTGTTGCTTTGTGGCCTTAATACAAACCTCGGTTGTTCGAAAAAAAATTCTTCTTCTTAGGTACTGGGATATTTTATACTCTCAGGTCTGATAAGTACCATGATCCTTCCTGGGGTGCCTTCCCTTGCGATCGATCCAAGTTAGCTGTTGGATCTTGCAAAATTTGTGTTAGGCTTGGGACTTCCACTTCCTCTTCAGTTTCGCCTACTTTTGCTGAACACCCATGGTTTTGTCTTTGTTCCGCCATCTCTAAAGAAAAGAAAGGAAAAAGGGGTCACGAAACTATTTGCTAAAGTTGGTTCTACTTTTAAGGTGAAGCATGACACTCAGCCTCCCTATTAGTATGAAAAGTCTTATTTAATGAGATTCTATCGTTCTTCACCAAAGATCGTCACAGCAGGGCTACCATTCTTGGTTTTATATGAATTTTTGTTATTGTATTCCGGGTCTTACTTCATTGGCTAGCAAAGTTCTATTCCAACCAATCAATTTCTTTTCTATTTTTATTTCGTATACTGATAATCTCGTAGCATTGTTTACACACAAAACCTCACGTAGTTGCAAAGGATGGTTCGGGAGCTGTGGTTGTATGCAGGTTTGGACGGAAGATAAGAGTTTTCTTCAACTTTCCTTATGCATACTCTTAGCATACTTTTGATAGTTCAGAACCGGGTGTTTAGATTATCCAGGTGAGATGCAGGTCTCGGTTATGTTGGTATAAAATTTCACGGATATACTTTTTGCTTGTCGCTACTAATACGTTGTGAGGTCTAACCAATAGAAAGCGAGAGATCTTGGTGAGGCCATTCATTATAACTAGGATGTTATCGTGCTCTTGAAGCGATCTTGACAAATCCTGACGATGAAGTTCATAATCATCTATCTTCTTCCTTATTCCAATTTTTCCAAGCGTTATATTATTTCTCTTAGTTTTTGCCGCTGTCCTTCACGTACTGGCTCGTAGGGTTTGGATGTCTCTTCCATTGATTGGATCGTTTCTCTCCGGTGGTTGGTCACTTTAAGGCAATTGAATGGGATAAAAGGTATGTCTGAGGCAAATATCGAGTCACGTAATCCATTTTGGTTTGATGGTAAACTCTCCATCAAACTCCTGATGCTCATATCGTTGTCATAAATTCTTCATTGAAAGTGGGGATGGCAATATTCGAATACTAACACTTTGGTGGAGAAAGATGACGTGACTAATGATGTGTACGGATACTCTTTCTTCATTTATATACTAAGGTTGTCCTAAACTCAAGGCGTGTCTCTTGTTTTTCCACTTTCTTACTGTCGGTATGAATTCTTTTGCTTCCCAATTTGTTCGATGTGTGGGTCCGCTATGAATTAGTCTGGGAAAGTCTAAACTTTGTCACATAGTGATGTCATAAGTCCCTTAGTGTGAAGCTGTTGTTAACTATAGGTTACTTAGAGCATAGTTCTACTTGTCGGGTCCTTTGAAAAGGTGTAATCAGTTGAGTAAACCCTTACTTAACCATTCCTGCAGTCAGGGGTCTCAATCTTTAAAACTTCATTAAAAGCGGACGTTGACGATACTTTAAGTTGTAATGTTGAGGAAAGGTTACCTCACGATTTGAGGAGGCGTTAAGGGGATTCCGTGCATTGTCCTAGTCTTTCGTGAAGGCGATAAATCCAAATATTGTATTATCCTGATGTTCGTCGTAGTCACTCACATATCTATGAGGCAGGATTTTGAGGATTACCGGGCAAAAACATACGTGGAGTTCAATAAGGATGGTCAGCTCAATTTTATCGGTTTCAAAGAAAGTGATTGTAAGGTAGTAAATAGGCAAGCATTTAGCTGAAGATCTCGAATGGTATAAGCACGAAATGTAGCAGGGGTTAGAACATCTTAGAGTGAACTCCCAGATAGTTCAAAGGGGTCATAGTTTAAAGCAATCACTGTTGGCTCGAGTCGAGAGATCAATTAAAGCTTAGATGCACTAGAGATAAGAAATTAACAATTAATGAATATTACAAAGAGGATGTTCTCGGGATTAATCTGTGCAATATCAGACTTTAACAAAAGGTATGTTTAAGCAACGGGTAGCTAATATGGATATTTACCCTGAAATTACATTGGCCTAACGTATTTCAATTCAAGCATCCAAGTCAACTCCCCAGGTTGGGATTTCAAGAGTCCACAAAACTGCTTCAGTCAGACATAGTATTGAAGTCATGAATGAATGAAAGATAAGCAAATAAATTAGAAGGAAAGATAAGCAAAGAATTTTAACCGGTATAGGAATTGATACAAGGGTTTGGGAAAAGAAATTAATAAGGATGAAGTTGCGGGGTTTTAATGGCGTTCCTTCAAAACTTATGCTACTCCGAGTGCTTTATCATCTAGGGGTTAGTCAACTTATCGGTGGTCTGATCGTTTATTAACTATCTAAGAGAGTGTCGAGATCAGGGGGTTCTTTCCATTCTTATTTATCTTCATGTTTTTGAGATATTGTAGATTTTAGTTTGAGATTATAAGATAGCTTATGATTTTGAGATAGTTTATAAAGAATTTAATCAACGAATATTTGCATTTTATTCAACATGTAACTGGTACAAGGTTCTCAAAAAGTTCACATAGCATACACACAACCTTCAAACAAAAAAGTATAGTGCCTAACGTACTAAAGCCTAAACAAACAAACGAAGATAAAAGTGGCGAACAATTGTCTCGCGCTCCCAAGTTGCTTCATAAATGCCGTAGCAACGCCACTGGACCTCCACGTACCAAATGTTCCCTTGTCTTTTACAAGCACTATCTGTGATAGCCATCGGTACCTCTTCATAAGTCTTCAGATCAATGAAGTTGATATATGAGCTGCGTGGGTCAACGATCCCTCGCTTATCTCTTGGCATTGTCGTCTGCGGCCATCAGGTCTTTACCAAATCTCTGAGTCGCTCCTTAGACCCTGGCGGTACTTCCATTCGACATGCTGTCTTGTCATGTTTCTCCAGAACCTTTAACGAACCTATAAATCGAGAGAAAGATTCTGATTTCCTCCACTTCTCTGTCCCTTCCGGGAATACTCAGGCATAAGCCCACTCGCCAATACGGTAGTCCTTGGAATAGTCTTGGTGGTTCCAGTAAATTGTTCTATCTGTCTCTTTGTCGTCCGCTGATTCGGGCGGTGGCGCCTCTAGTGGATCATAAAATAAAGCGATGATTTGCTCCTCGTTCTCATCGTCGTCCTCAGGTTCCTCCTCATCGTCAGCTTTGAAGTCTGCCTCGTTCCCTACTACATCGGGTTGTTCGTTTGCTCCTACTTCCTCGACCTCTTCCTCTCCCTAAGCTGGTCACTCTTCCGAAAACACCCCTGCTAACGAAAACATGTCTACTGGGTTTTGCTCTTCAGCAGGTTCTTCATCCGAGTCTGAGTCCTCTGGTTCCGATGCTGGCCATGGTTCCTCGGCTGGTTCTACGTCGGACGCCATCCTAAGGGCAGAAAGCTAGAGAAAATCCTAAGGTAAAGATTTTAAATTGTTAAAATTATACGTGATAACTTAATAGTACAGACACTCTACAAAGTTTTTACACTACAGGACTCGTAATCTCCCATTTCCCAAGGCCTAAAGGTTCACTAAACCTAGGCTTTGATACCAACTGTGACACCCCATTCCCCAGGCATGTCAGGACATATGTAACTATAAATAAGAGACATATTCTAATCGAATGTTCATAAATACATAAGATAATTACTACATCATTAACGGTTCAGAGATTGTTCAAAACACTTAATAATTACAGTCATTCAGAAAGCTTAATAAAAGTTACTTTATGTCCGTGAAAAATTGAACAAAAGGATCAAAAAGTAAGCATTCTACGTCTTCAAACTACGTCGTTGGGATTACCCTGCTCCTTCCACTCTCCCCCTTCTTCAAAACTCCTTCCTTAACGAATGCGCCTTCCTCAAACTATTCTTCTTCTTCACCTGTGTCACGAATGCCATGAGCTAGAGTCCAGAAGCAAATTTCCTAAACCATCTAACAAACTCACAACAATATATCTATAATACATATCCTATAATACCCAATGCAAAGTTAGGGGAACAGAGATATAAGCAAGTTATCATTTTCAACAGGATGAGCACATATAAGAATGGAAGTGTGAGTGCGTGATGCAGATGAATGCAATGCAAATGCCCAACCCCAAGTACTTCCAGAACAGTATCATGAATTCCACGCTGAGAATTACAGAGTAGACTTAATGGGATTTGACTGCTAAACATCTTCTTGCCTCGTTGCGAAAGGTAAACGCTCACCTTGGCTTCATGCCTCAGTCGTTTTACTCAATGGCAACGGCGTGGGGAAGCCAGTTTCATCCTTATTACAACCTGTCCATCCTTATTCCAAATTCTCTAGCCAGATTACTTGCGCACAAAATCCACCTTAAGTACAAGATTGATCCTTTGGCGTCAATCCAAAGTCTAAATTATCGAAATAAAAAGGCTAGTGACGAACCCATGGTGCCTTAACCCATTTTTCATAATAAACCCCTTTTTCTTTATAGCAACTTCCCAAATCATTGGCAACCATGGACACCCTAGATTCAAAATCACAGAAGTGACGATTTTCATATAACCCAACCCAAATTTGATAGATATAAAGGGACTCCGGTAATCCAAGATTCAATATGTGAATGTTCATGGTGTGCAACATACTTCCCGTGTACAATTAATCATGGTATGGCACAGAAATATGACAGGGCACATGGTGCAGCTTGTTAAATCATCAAGTACAATCATGCAAAGCATAACCACATTTTAAGCGACATAGAATCGAACCATTGATATGAGTTCATTTCATCAAAAGCATTATTTTCATACACTAATTACTCACAAATTTTATATAAGATTCGCATACTCAAGTCTCACAAGTAACACACCATTCGAACACTTAGCCAATTTTAGGTACAAGTTCAAATTGTTAGTTTTAAAGTTGCAACAACGTTTTGAAGTACTTAGGCATTGATTTAATTTTTTAAATTTTAACACCAATTAGATAAAAATATTTTCTATAACTTTTATGTTATCACTAATGTCAGTTCTAAGGTAAAAGGTCAGTTATTTTATTTTAGAGAAAATTATTCAGCACTTTACCGAGAAAAGTGCATAATTTAGGCCTCAGTTGGTCACGGTTTTGGGGCATTAATGCAAGGGCTGTGGCTTTGATTTTAGGTGCGGTTCTAGTTTAAGATGTCTCCTACAAATTTCATGTTTTGTGCTAATACAAGTTATTTGGAAAAGTTCGAGATTTTGGCCAATTTATAAAAAGGATTCAGTCAGTCTAAAAAGGGTCTGCAGAATGTGTTTTTAACAGAAAATGCTCAAAATCTTTGGGGTATCATCCGAGGGTATTTTGGGCTGATTTGTTCTCAGTATTTAGTTTAATATGTTAGCCACAGTTTTCAGGTTTACCGCTTTTCAATTTGGCTTCTAAAAGGTTAGGCTTTGGTTGTCAAAAAATGTGTGACAGAGAGGTCTGTCAGTCACTGAACCTTAACAGTGACTTTGGGAAGGCTTTTAATCTATCAAGACTTCATATTTTTGCCTCCTTTTGGGTGAACCAAAAGATAAACATGTCCTCTACAAGTTATATATTTTGACCTAAGCTCGTTCCTCACTGTAACTTAAGGTTTTTAGGTTTGCAACTCAGAGTGGTCAAGATCTGACACTCTTTGGTAAAAATGAGATATCTGTAGTTCTACCCATCAAAATTACCTTAAACCAATTTTGTATGAAATAGAACTCAACAATCTAGATCTGGACACAAACATGACTCTAAAATTATTTTTTGACAATTAGTTATGATGTTTTAAAGTTGGTGGTAGAAAGTAAGTAAGTCCAGAAAGTCAGGTAACTTAGGGTTTTAGTTTCTTAGCTTGTGTTGTGTACATTTTTGGCATGTTTTCTTTACATGCATGTTATAAACTCACATAAACCAAAACTCCAGAATACACACAATCCATAAAACTTAAAAACATACACATGCAAGCTTGTACAAAACACAATCTTACCCTAACAGTCCACTATTTGCATCTGCAACGCCTGTTTTGAGTTATCCTTCATTTCCTTTTCTTAGATTTTGTTATAGAGATGGGTTGAGGGGTATCTTGAGAGAGAATATCAGAAGGTTTAAGAGAGTTTCTTGCCTCTTTTGATGCCTAAAAAGTTGAGAAAGAGATGGATTTAGCTTTATTGCCTCCTTCTTAATTCTCTCCTCCTTCTTCTTTCTTCCTTCTCTCTTCTTCTCTCCTTCTTCTTTGAAAACACTTAAAAATTTTATGGTGGCCCTCCCTTATCTCTCTCAGCTGAATGTGTAGTGGGAGAAGGGGTGTTTGGTGTATTATTTATAACAAAATTAAAATAGAGACATAATAATTACATATATGCATAATTTTTAAATTTTCTCAATTTTCATTGGTTGCATGGGGTGGTGGGAGTTATTTGAGAGCAGTGTATATCAGATTTTGCAGATGGGGTTTCAGCCATGTTTGTTTGGGAGACTAAAAGGCTGATTTTATATTTAATTGGGGTTTTAAATTGTATTTTGGTACATTTTTATGAATATAAATGCATAAAATATTAATTTTATGTACCTAAACCTACTAAAACCTATTATATTAATGTGTTTATAATTTATTTAGTCTTCTCATGATTTATCATAATTTTGATAACAATTAATTAAATAAGTATAAACTTTTAAGCTAAATTAAGCTAGTTTTACTAGAATTGGTTTTTTAACTTATTTATTGTGTAAAGATTTTAAATAATTATTTGTTTACTTTTGTTGAGCTATATTATTATATTATTATGTATATTACTTTTATAAAAAGTATTAGATCAAAATAATGCTTAATTTATACATTTTTTCATTTTTAAGCTTAAAAAGGTAAAAAGTAACTTTTTAAACACAAATTCCTTGGTGGCCAGCCATGCAAGGGCATTTTAGTTATTTTTGTTGTTATTTTATATTTTATTAATTAATTATATATAAATATCTAATTTTGAGTGTTCATGTGTCAAATTTTGAATTTTTGAGACTTTTTACTATACTACGGGCAAAATGGTCATTTTATCCTAATTATAAAAATTTTTGATTTTTAATTTTATATTTTATGTTATTTACTTAATTTAAACTGCTATGAGACTTTTCTAAGTGTTAAGTCTTTACCTCTGAGTATTTGGTCTCTTTTAGGGTTTCCGGGTTAAAATTATGATTTTCCGTTGTTCATGTAGCGACCTAAGTTCTCGTCAATTAACCGTTTCTAATACTAGTATTTGTGCTTAGATTGTTCCGCTAGTAGTTATAGTCTGGGCTGTTACAACTAGGATTCGGGTCGGATTGTTACAATCTAAGTGGTTACTACTAGGGTCCGGACTGGGGTGTTACACGACGAGTCTATCTCCAACCCCAAAGCAGATGCAAAAAAAGATGAAATAAAGGAATGCGATGCTCCCATGTTGATAAGGACACTGACTCATGATCTGTATATTAAGAGGGTACCTCTGATCACTACATTAGTGGTTGCAGCATTAGGCACGACCGATGCCTTAGAAGAATTGGGATTTGTAAGGGCGTACACTCGGCCCTGCGTTCCGCTAGTCTATTCACCATAGCCCTGTGCTATAGACTATCGCACTGACTGGGTTAAGGCACCTCTATCTATAATCCTAAAAGTCTAAGCCATAGGCTGTTGATAAGTCTGTCGTCCCTGTGTGGGCGGAACATCTGGTGCACCTGCCGTGCTCTATACACTCCCTCATCGAGGGCAGTTCCTACGAAAATGCCCCGACTGGCCACACCCAAAATAGACTGGTGGCTCTCTTCCATGTGATTTAATAGGTACAGCGCTCTGAGACTGCCTCTTTTGCGAGCAATTCAACGCACGATGCCCCGGCTGTCTGCACCAATAACATGTGAGCTCCCTCCATTCTGACCTCCCAAATGAAGCTGCTGAGGGTGCTGGTGCAGAAAACTGCTGCTGATATGATCTTGTAGGATGAGAACTCGAACCAGACGACCTCTGACGCTTTTTCCTGCCCTCTGAAACTGCGCACCTCCTTCATCCTACTAGTTTCTACCCTCTTTAGCGATGCGTGTCTCATTCAAGGTATTTTCTACTGTAATGGCTGATTCCACCAATTCTGTAAAGACGCGCATTCTCAATGCTGCCACTCGATCTTGGATCGCTGGTCTCAAACCCATTTCAAACCTCTTTACATGCAATTCGTTTGTGGCTATGACTTCTTGTGCAAAATGGGACAAGCTGGTGAAATCTGCCTCGTACTGAACCACAGTCATTATCCCTTGGGTAGGAGAAAGAAATTCCTCCTGATAAAGATCCCTAGAGGACTCAAGAAAGTATGTATCTAGAAATACTTTGGTAAACGCTGCCTATATACCTCCCACGATAATTTTTGCAAATTTCCACCACTCATGGGCATCACCTCTCAGCTGAAATGCGACAAATGCCGCCCTCAGGTCATCCTCGACTATCTGTAGTGTATCTAGAATCCTAGTCACCAGCTCCAGCCATTCTGTGGCCACATTGGGATCGAGATCCCCAAATAAGGTAGGAGGGTCAAGACGTCAAAACTCTCACATCGCGGCAGTCGCCCTCAACTTAGGTACTCTCTCTCTCCCTCTAGTAGCCTCGGCTAGCTGACGGATGGAGCCTACCATCTCACGCAACAAGTCTACCCCATATACAGGCCCTTGGGAAGCGTTAGCTTCCCCAACATCAAGGATTGGCACATCCCCTTGGCCTAAACCACAGCCACAGCCTCAACTACGGTCTCGTCATCTCCACGCATACATAACTTCTATATGAAAGAAACATAGAACGTAACAACATAAGATTCATCCCATCATGTTATTACAAATATAAGTCACATAATCAAGCCAAGACTTAGCCATAGACGATCATGTAAATACATCTCACATACCGAGGAGAACCGACAAGAGTGGCGCGTCTATTTGGGTAACCTACTTAGATTCTTTATTAGAAAATACGTCAGTCAAACACATTCCTAACCTGGCTTCCAAGTTTGTTAATCCAAATGTCCGAAGGTAAAACCAGTCAA
Organism: Heliamphora ciliata; assembly: GCA_032360265.1. Taxonomy (NCBI): domain Eukaryota; kingdom Viridiplantae; phylum Streptophyta; class Magnoliopsida; order Ericales; family Sarraceniaceae; genus Heliamphora; species Heliamphora ciliata. The sequence goes on along the minus strand of JAUMHN010015654.1, from coordinate 4,334 downwards.
TCCTAAGGTTCAACCCCCATGCACACGTATACTTGGCATTTACATACCCAATATGTTATCATCCTCATGTTATGAAAATATTTAAATACATACAATTAAGTACACGCAACCATCATCACAAGATGATGCAATCTCTTTCTACGGCTCTTAGGTATTCGAACCTAGAGCTCTGATATCAAGTTATAACGCCCCGATTTCTAAACCAAAAAAAAACCCCATAGAAGCCAAAACGAAAATGATATTTTAAACCAAAAAGGGTTACCCAAATGATTTTTCATCCAAAACCTCCTCTTAAGACAAAATAGAACTTTTTCACATAGCGACTGTCTGCTCGAGCGGACCCTCCACCGCTCGAGTGGTGAAACACCCGAGAGATTTTCAAGCTAAAAACTAGAAAAATCTTCCAAAGTCTAAAAAACACACCTAAAAATCTAATCTTTGAACAAGGGTTTAAATAAGCAAAATATAGGGACTAAACATCGGTTTAATAAAGAAACTTCTCATTTCAACCCCAAAACTTAGATACTAATGTTTTTATACCATAACAAAGCATTTCAAATCGAGAACTCCCAACCCAAACAAGAGCCCACGTCTCATATACAAACAACATATGAAGCCATAGCCTTAGAGCCATACATAACATGTTTAGAATTCAAAACGTATACACCAATACATGATCCCACAACAAAAGAAAAACTAGAAAAAGTTTTCCGCCTCCTCCGGCTCCACTAGATCATCCAATGTGATCACAATCACCTGAAAAAGGTTTTCAAATCTCACAACGTGAGCCGAAGCTCAATAGGAAATAAACTAACATGTAGTGAAAGAAGAATATGCAATCACGTAGCATAAAATCGGCTCGACTTCACAAGCCTCAAAACGATTTTCCATCCTTAAAATCACACATTTTTATATAACGCAAATAGCATCCAATAGTCTAAGAAAACATCCACAAAACATTATGTTCCATTCGATTTTCACAGTCAACAATGATTTCTATGTACCGACTCTGTCGCACCGGGAACAAAGATAACAACAATAGACTCTTGTCCATTATCTTAGTTTCGGGGCATCCAATGACCCGTTAGGTAATAATAAGTTCTATACGAAATTACAACAACACACACCTCTCAATGGGGCAACCACTTCATTACGGGGATTAACCCGAAAGAGCGAAGCACCTACATGCGTAAAGTTTTTGAACTTTCACCGAGGAGCAATGGTGGCCTAAATACACACGCACTGTCATGGCACATCTACCTAATCATTAAAAACACGTAGCTCGACTATAAAAACGTTTAAAGCCATACATTAATCATGTACAAAACGTCTGAGGCCTTTTGCCACGTCGTCCATATCCAAGAAAGAACGACCAACATTTTCAAATGTTTCACCATTTCAACCAAAACGTTTAAAGCCAAGGCTCAAGCTCAAGGGTTGGCTCCAAACCTCCAAAACACGATTTTCATAACTTTTACATAAATCTCTCCATTTTTAAAACCCACCTTTTTGAAAATCACGAACACCCACACGTCCACCAACTTTGTAATAAACCATAACAAATGCAAAACATTCTTTTTGTCCAATCAAACACGGTTTAAACACAAATTCCAACATTTATAGCAATTTAAAGTTGTAAAAAATGCATAGAGTCGCATGTAGCATCCTTTTAACGCAAGATAGTTTAGAATCCTACCTCAATGAGTTAATACCGGCGAGAAATTAAAGTCGCTAAAATACAATTTCGTTCGGATGAACGCGAAGTCCACGGCAAAGATATCGAGAATCGACTATCCGAACACCAAGATTCGAAGCCGAATCAAGCCGAAAGTTAGAGAGAAGGTAGAGTATAAGGGTGATCTTACAAGAGATAAGGGAGAGAGTTTACACAACAAGCTTTGGCTCAAAGCCCAAGGCATGGGCTGTCTTATAAATATCTCACACCAGGCTGTCCGCTCAAGGGAACAGAGATCCACTCGAGCAGTCCCCCACTAACTCAACTCGCTGCCACCATCTCGGTCTAGCAAATGGAGTGCGAGACCTGGAACCTTGTTCTTTTATGTTGTTTATATATTTGACGTGTTTGATTCAGTATATGAATAGCATTGATGCATGATTTATGCTTTACAGTTGTAGAACAGCATGTATAAATGTGTTACATGCTTTCCGGGGTTCGGTAGAGCCTCATTTAGTTGGTGTTTAGCTTGTTTTGGACCAAAAATCATGTTTTTCTTCACAAAACCAAGACCCAAAATTCCAGTAGTTTTTCTCGGAGGTTCGGTCGACTAGGGGGTCCAGTTTGGTCGACCGAACTGGTTTTTCTAGGTTCGGTCGACCGAACCCTATGGTTCGGTTGACTGAACAGTGCATTTTTCTATTTTCTATAAATGGACCAGTGGCGTGATTTTTTATACAAAAACATTTCTTCAGCCCTAAGAAACCTTTTTCTCCTCCTTCTCTCTAGATTTGTGGGCCCGGGGCTTGCGTTTTTGTTGATTCCTTTGTGGATCCTTGCTATCAGGGCCGAGGGCTTCGTATATATCCGGTCGAATTCTCATTCTGACACCGTTCAATTTTGAGACGTCGAGCTTTTAGCTCTCCGAGGTAGGATTATAGACTCTACTAATGTATTAGGGTGATATATGTAATTGTGTATACTTTCACCGGGTAAAAATACATAAAACGTGATTTTCATGTGTAAACCTTGATATTTGGATAAAAATGGGTTTTTATGCCTTTTCTCGATTTTTATACATGATCTGGGTGTGTTGACATCCGTGATTTTCAAAAGGAGGTTTGAAAACAGTGATTTGTGAAATCGGGTGAAAAATGTGATTTTGGAGGTTTGGAGCTAACCCGCAAGGTTGAGCCTATCCTTTTAAAAACGTTTTCTGGGAAATGGTTTTAGATCTCCACGTTGATGGATGGGATCTCTTATACATGCGTGTATAAGCTATTTTACTGGTTTTCGTAGTTGAGCTACGGTGGGTTTTTAAATGTTATCCCTAGATGTACCGTGACAGTGAGTTTGGTTGAGTTGGGCTTTCATTGCTCCTCGGTGTAAGTCCAAAAATGTGCGCAGCGTAGGTGCTCTATACCTTTGGGTTAGTCTCCATAAATTGAGTGTATTGGGTGCTCTGTACCCTCGGGCTCAGGTCCCGTAAATTGAGTGGTTGTGTGGGTGCTCTAGACCCTCGAGCGTGACCCGTAAATTGAATACGTTGTTGTGACTCCGTATAGAGCTCGTCATTACCAAACCTGTGGGTTCAGGGTAATGGATAAGAGTCTATAGTTGTTACCTTTGTCTGTAGGACAGAGTCAGTACATAGGATTTCATTTACATCTTTTCTCCTCGGTTACGTATGGCCCGAGTTGAGCTTACTGTTTGTTTACAGCTTTCTCCTTAACTGTGGCATGATATCTGTTAGGATGATATGCATAGTTTGAAGGATGGAAAACGTGGGTTTTATGAATTAAAAATCGTTTTTGAGGCCCGTGGAGGCTTGATGGAAAACTGTTGATTTTTTATGAAAAAACCTTTTTGGCTCCCGTGGTTAAGCCCATGTGTGTGAGATTACATAGCCTGCTTTACAGTTTTACTTTTTATGTTCTATGTTCTATTGGGCTTCAGCTCACGGTGTGGGATTTTCTTAAAAACATTTTTAGGTGATCATGACGAGTTGACCTAGTTGTAGAGGTGATGGAAGACTTGCTGTAGTTTTTCTTATTTTTTTTGTACATGTACTTTTACATGCAATGCCTATGATAGCTGGTTTTGTACGCCTTGAGGCGATATTGTTATTCATGTATAAGATTGCATGATTTACATTTTTATGAGTTGAACTGTGGGAATTTTATTCAAATGTTGTACATTTTGATTATCAACTGTAAAACCTATTTTTATAATTGGGTGTTTTGGTGGGTGTTCGCGTGACTTGGATGTCGGGGCGTGACAACTTGGTATCAGAACTCTAGGTTCGAATACCTATAAGCCATGGGAAAGAGGGTACATCACCTTGTGAGGATGTATGTGTCCTTGATTGCATGTGTTCAAGAGTTTTCTTACATAAGCATGATAGCCTATTCAGCATGATGATTGTATATATGTGGGTATGGAGGTTGGACCTTAGGATTGATTAGTCTTGCCTTCGGGCATTTGGATTAAGATACTTGGGAGCCATGTTAGAGACGCATTTCGCGGACGTGATTTCTAGGAAGGAATCTGAGTAGGTTGTTCAGAGCGATAAGTCTTTCTTATTGGTTCTCCTCGGTATGTGAGATGTGATGACATGATACTACGTGGCTATGTGTTAGCATGCTTATCTGTCTTTTAC
>JAUMHN010015547.1:0-30453 GCA_032360265.1 Heliamphora ciliata | reverse complement strand
AATCTAACAATAAGTTTGTAAAACTTATACACAGAATCCAATAGCAGTTTATTAAAATAATAATTTAAAACTGCAACCACTATATTAAATATACCAAGTTTATTAAACTTTTTATTAAACAGTAAATAACAATACTGTATCTCAATTAAATAGTACGTTAAAGCACTATTTGTATAAAACAGTAAATCAAAATTACTGTATCTCAATAAAACTATTTGAATTAAAACTGACAATATTCAATTACAGAAACAATTATGCAAATATAATCTGTCTTAAGATTGCTAAAAATTTAATTCTGAAAAATTTAAATCTACTGTCAGATTGAGAAAATAAATTACAACAAACTAAATTTAATATCGGAATAAATAAAAAATCTATTTTCCTATTACAGAATAATACAACAGATGTATAAATTAAACAAACTGATAGACAGATTATGAAAACGAAATAAATAGAAAACAAAATACCGTTTTAAAACAGAAATAATTTTCTATATGCAGGAACTAAATAGGAAACAGAATTGAATAAAAGAAAAAAAAAACTGGAATAGTCTTAAAATCAGAACAGAACCGGAAAAATACAAGCTTATTGAACAGAATTTGGGATCGAGTCCAATGTTTGATGGTGTGTTCTTAAGACAGATTACGTCCTCGCCACGGTGGTTGCGTTTGACCGGACGTCTGCCTCTAGGATAAAACGATCCCCGTGTGCAGAGGAACCACAACAATCTGCACACCCACGAACGCTTTTGTGTATGAACTTTCTCGGGCAAACTCAGTAATGGAAATGCAGAGGAAAACAGCTGAGCTTCGGTAATTGAGGAGAAGGAAAACTTATATTTTGAAAATGGGTGCTGGCATGGCCTATTTATAGGCGTTTGAAGGTGACGGCTCGGTTTAAACCGAACCGACACGGCACCGGTTCGGTCTGTCCCAACAGACGCGAACCAAAAACGGCACTGGTTTGGTCTGTCTCAACAGACGCGAATCGAACCCGACCCCAACGGTCTCGAACTGCCAACGGCTCGCTATAACGGTAACGGTACATTTTAAAATTTAAATAATTTAAATTTAAAATTTAAAATTTAAAATTTTAATTAAATAAAAATTTTGTAAAAAGATAAGGGTTGAACCGACCCGACCCGTAACCCGCGACCCACGGATTACGGACCCGGTGCCCGAGCCTGACCTGGCTTGGCTCGGCACGGCCGGTCGGTCGGACGGGCGGGCGACGGCGGTGCGCGCGCGCGTGTTATTCAATGGATCAAGTTGAACTTTGTCCATAACTCTTCCCCCAACAAAAGTTGGGATGACCCAAAGGGTCAACCCTTTATCTCCAATCTAGACTATATAAGCAACCATAATATTTTATCCCCAACCAAAGTGGGACAAAACTATCCATTTATAGTTGCTTGGAAACCCACCAATTTCATTGCCAAGCAATGTGGGATAGATGCTTATTACCATTATTTTGCCAACTTCAATGGCACACTTTGGAGTCAATTTCTCATTCACCCATTAATGGTTTTGAATACCACAAAATTCATGATTAAACTACTCATGGAGATAAACAAATTAGAACTTGGAATCATAAAAAAAGATTAATCCAACACAAAGATAATTAGTTTCAAAGTTAGCTAAAAATCATGTTCTAATTTTTATTCAAAACCCATTTTTTCTAACAATCCCCCACATGAATGGAATTTGACGGAAAGAAGATGCAACAAGATGTAGACACTGAGAAAGTTCAATAAGAAAAATTCTGCATAGGATAGGTAGCTTTTGGTTTTGAACCTTCCCTTGTGAAAAACTATCGGACTTACTAGTTAATCAGTGGACGCGATGCCTTAAACTGTTCAGCCGTTTGTGTAAGCCAAGACAATAGAGTTCACATAAAATTTTTCTAAACACAACTAGGTTTTCACGGTTGTGCCCAATTTTGCCCTGCCCAAATCCTGGTTTCATGAGTGTTGTTAGAGAATGTAGCCCTAGCATTCTCACAGAAGTGGCCCCTTTTCACTCATATAGGTGATTCTTATTAAGAGTATCCTGCTATACCCCACTTGAATTTCAAGGTATAAGAACCATTAAAAGCATAACTTAACCTAATATCGCTACAGGTATCATTGTACTATCATAGGAATGGGTAGGAGATTTTATCTCTACAGTGATGGCACTGAGTCACACACAATTCGGTTGTCCCTTTGAACCTAGATCTTGGGATCTCCAGTCAGCTAGGTTGGATTGCCATTGAGGCGACTCTTAATTCATAGGCTGTAAGCCCAATCCCCTCGATAACCGACTAACTTGCTCTCCGCTCAAGCATTTGGTTAATGGATCCGCTATCTTGTCTTTAGATTTTATATATTCAATGGAAATTATTCCACTCGAGAGCAAGTGTTTCACGGTATTGTGTCTACGACGTATATGTCTAGACTTACCGTTATAGATATTATTCTGTGCCTTAGTCGTTGTCGATTGACAGTCGCAATGTATGCATATGGCTGGCACAGGTTTAGGCTACATAGGGATGTTTTTTAAAAATTGACGAAGCCACTCAGCTTCCTCTCCAGCTTTGTCTAAAACTATAAACTCAGACTTCATTGTGGACCTCGCTATACACGTCTGTTTAGACGATTTCCATGACATAGCTGCTCCACCCAGAGTGCATACATATCCACTTTTGGATTTTGAGTCATTAATATCAAATATTCAATTTGCTTCACAGTACCCTTCCAGTACAGTTGGATATCTTGTGTAGTACAACCCATAGTTTTGGATGTATCTCAAATATCTTAGTACCCTTATGATTGCCTGTCAATGGTCAGTCCCAGGGTTACTAGTATATCTGCTCAATTTGCTCACAGCATATGCCAAGTCGGGTCTCGTACAATTCATTAAGTACATGAGACTCCCAATGAGACTCCCAAAGGGCCAATCCTTTATCTCCAATCTAGGCTATATAAGCCACCATAATATTTTATCCCCAATCAATGTGGGACAAAGGACAAAGCTATCCTTTTATAGTTGCTTGGAAACCCACCGATTTCATTCCCAAGCAATGTGGAATAGGTTCTTATTACTATTATTTTACCAACTTCAATGGCACACTTTGGAGTTAATTTCTCATTCACCTATTAATGATTTTGAATACCACAAAATTCATGATTAAATTACTCATGGAGATAAACAAATTAGAATTTGGAATCATCAAAAAAGATTAATCCAATACAAAAATAATTAATTTCAAAGTTAGCTAAAAATCATGTTATAATTTTTATTCAAAACTCATTTTTTCCAACATTAATATTGACAATTGAAAATCTAAAACTGAAAGTGTTAAAATGCGACTTTTTTAAAATCAGCTTTTTAAAATTGTTTTGGTCCACAAACGAAAATTAAAGAAATATTTTGACAAGTAATAGATACATTTTGAAAAGAAAGAAAAGGAGCTAAAAATTAAAATGCTAGTGACTTTACACTTAAAATGTAGACTGCCAAGAATATTGTTTCAAAGGGTTGGTCCTTTCTTTTGTCTCATAATATTCGAACATAGTGCAGTAAAGGATTAGTTCTTAAAATTGCTACAAAAATAAAATTGAAAGATAAAATTGTTATTTATTTTAATCTTTCTCCCTCTCTCATTCTTTTCCTTTCTGTCCCACCAAAATGTCTAATCCGAACGATGAATTCAGACATCAAAAATACAAACAACCAAGAGATACAAATTTAGTCCAAACTATTTGTACAATTTGGACTTTCTATCCTTCAAACAAACATGTCTTTAATGTTATTTCCAAACCCATCGTCGCATATCAGAATGTTATAATAGGAAATGAAAGGTTCTATCTTCATACCCTATGGCCATGTTTGAATTAGGGAGATGAGAGGGGAGGAATTGAATTAGAAAATATAAGATACATCAATTCAAAAATTGTCTTTCAGGACAAATAAACTTGAGTTTGTATTGCATAATTAGAATACATATTAACTCGGTGAATATTAAGTAATTTATTCTAATTTGGTGAGTATTAGATTAATAGTCCCTTATTCATAATATTAATAATAAGAGGCTCCCTTGATGATATTAGTGTCAGATTCCAAATTATATTTTTTCCATAACTAATAGTCATAAATAATTTTACAACTCCAGCTTATCTTATTTTTTTATAGCGCTCTAACTAAATATAAACTAAGTTTTTCACTACATATACATAATTCTATCCCTAATTTTTTGGTATTAACAAAAATATAAATTTCACAGTATTACTTGTCTTCTATATCATTTCAACCCCATCCGAAATAAGAAACATGGCCTATAAACTCTTAATCATCACCCTGTTATTTAATTTGCATCTCATTTTTTGCTCCAATTCTCTTCACATAGCTTTAATTAATTGGTATATATTGGTTGCATAATCTTATGTTGTCTAAACTTTTTGATCAGTTTGGCCTCTAACTGCACTGGGTATTGAACCCAAGTTCACATTGCCTCACTCCACAAAAATAGCTGAAGTTGCTATTGCCAACAGCTTTATGGGAAATGTCATTTCTGACTATTTCTGGTAAGACAGATAAAAATTAAATAAAATCCTACTTAAAAAAGTTTTTAACTTATAATTTAAAATAAATGGTCTAGATTTAACTGTGAACTGTGTAATACATTATAAGTGAATTTAAACCATTTATTTTGAATTATGAGTAAATTTTTGAAAAACTTTTACGAGTTACTAGGATTACTGATAATTAAAAGGATTTTAGTTAATTTTCTTCTCAAGCATTTAATTTTAATTGTTTTACATGCACTGATCATAACAATTATGCTCATCATTCTAAATCTTATTAGGGCTCTGGGCGTGGTTTGGACTACCCCGCTAGTGGCGGCCATCGGAGAATCGCTTGCCATTCCGCTGGCAATGCTAGCGGACATGATGATCCATCATCAACACTACTCACTAGTCTACATTCTTGGCTCTGCTCAAGTAAGTGAAAAGTTTAACCACTTTTCAGTGAGGACTTTGGGAGTGATCATACCTTATTATCTATTTGGGATGTTTATTTATTTATTTTTGCTAAAAGTAATGTTTTTTTATATGTGCCACTAATTTTTTAATATTTTCTAGGTTTCTCTAATTAAGAAAATTAGAAAAGTAAAAACAGTTGCCAAGAATATATAAATCAATCACCAAAAACCATGTTTTTCTTCCTCTTTAGGGTAATTTTTTGGCATTGATAAAAAAAATTGCTTTTTAGATTCATTTGGTTACGACGAACCCAAAAAATAAAACAATTTAATAAAAACATAAAAAACTTTAGAAAAAATATGCCTTATAAAATAACTTTAAAAAAGTTATGTCAAATAGGTGTAAAGGCTTTGTTTGTTAAACAAAGTTTTTTTCCGTCTTTTTAGCTATTAATTATATTAAAAAAACGAACAACTTGTTTATCTCACTAAAAAAGTAAAAGACTGCTTATAGTGTTTTGTTTGTGCATCCATATACGGACCCAAGGAGAGGCGGATGGGAGTGGTCCTCCACAAAATTTTGAAAAAAATTTCACAATTATATTATTATTAGTTTAAAATATGTTTAGATTATATAGGTTCTCCTTACTAATTTTTTTTAAAAAAAAACTTAATATTTGTCCCCTTAAGAATATATAAAAAAAATTCGCTCCTCCTAAATTAAATTTTTGCATCCGTCTTTGTGTGCATCCCAATACAAGTATAAAAAGGCAAAATTATATCATTCTTACATATTATGAATCAACTACAATACATAAATAAAACATTACATCCGTTTTTTGAATACAAAAAAACTATTTTAAAAAAAAAAAAACTTGCTAACGAGTGTCTTCAAAAAGTAACTTTTTTTTTATGTCAAACAGCTTATAATTTTTTTTAAAAATTAACTTTTGTCTAAAAAAAAAAAAGCCAAAAAGATTTGGTCCTAACTTCCTAACTTGTATTACATGTGGATGGTGATGTGTTTCAGGTGTTTCTTGGATTCGTAATCGCTAACCTTTCGGATTGGTTCTCACAAAAGCAAACACTGTGATCGATCATTCATTTTTATTTAATTGTTTTTTTTTAGGTGGGAGGAATCATTCCTTTTGTAGTATGATCATAGCTAATTAATGTACTAATTTGAATGTTTTTGGAATTCATATATAGAAAGCTTCGTTATGCATGTGTTTTGTATAAGGATTGCAATAGGGCGGAGCGATGACGAGAATATATTTTTCTATTCTCATTATGTTATTATTGAGGCGGGGTCAGAAAAAATTAATTGAGAAAATGACAGAGTCAAGGCGGGATGAGATTGTAACGAATAATTGAAAAAGTGGCAGAGCCAAGGTGGGATGAGATTGTAACGGAGAATAATTTTTCATTCTAAAAGAAATTAATCCTATAAAAAATAACATGATAGGATGACATTAAAGTCATTAGATTAATCAAATTTTAGAATTTAAAAGAAAGAAAAATAAAAAATAGAAATATAAAATCAAAATTAGGTATAATATTTTATTATTTTAGTCCTATTATATTGTTAAAAAATAAAATCTATACACATATTTATATATATAAATTATTTAGTTTAAATAATCGAGAACGTGTCGCACCCCAATCGAGGGCGTGTCGCACCCCAATTTTTTAGAAGCGTGTCGCACCCCAATTTTTTAGAAGTGGTCCCCAATTTATGTTTGTAAGAAAAACGAATTTTCAAAGGATCATTGCATAAATGCAACACAAATGAGTTTAGTTTATCTGGTTATAAATTTGAAAAGCGAAAGTCGCCACTTAATATTAAGTTTTAGTTTGTTAGGTCAACCTTTAAAATTATTTTCAAAACAAGCAATGTGAGATTTAAAAATTAATTTTTAAATTTAGAAAAGGCAAAAGGATGTTGGAGAAATAGTTTTTATTTAAAAGGACATATTACCCAGACCTGATTTTGATACGACTTCCATTTTGTTCTGCAAAGTAAACAAAAGAACATTAAGTTTGGGTGTGTCATTTCACATTTTAAAACTATTTTTAAAACAAGCAATGCAAGATTTGAAATGTAACACCTCGATTTTGTTACCATAAAAACCATAATGGTTTGCAAGACAAAACCCAAAAAGAAAAATATTTTACCAAAAGAAACATGATTTGAAGTCAAAAGGAACTCAAAAAAAGTTTGAAACCTTAGGTAAACACCCATTTGAAAAACAAGTTTTAAGACCAAAAGGCACAAAAATCATCTAACAAACCAGACCGCTCGATCGGTCAAACGACCGCTCGAGCAATCTCTCTGCAGCTGGGGCATTTTTGCCCAGAAACAAAGAGACCCGAGAGGTTCACCAGACCGTCCGATAGACCGCTCGAGCGGTCTGTCGAGCGGTCCAACCCTAGAAAGCTTTTTCGATTTCGATCTCAAAAATTTTACTTTCCATAACAAAACCCTTATAAAAGTAACCTTTCGTGCTATTTATTCAAAAGATATAGGAATAAAAGAGTATGAAAAACATCTCAAAACACTTCTCAAATTATAAGAAATCAACGTTTATTCATTGAAAAACATACAAACCAACCCAAACGTCCTCTCATGTATACAAAGAATGTGCTCTTGGCCATAAGGCCTTACAAACTATTGAATCCAACACTTTTCCCAAATGTAACTTAAATTACAACATTACAACCAAGGTCTCTAATGATACAGCTTATGATATGTTCATAATGTCTTCAATGATGGTAACCACATGATGTGTCAATCGTATTCTCTTTTAGAAAATAACTCGATTCTCATGATCACCTGAAATGTTATTAAACAATATGAGTCGAGACTCGTAAGAAATGGACTAAATATAAATATATGCATAACATACGAGGATGATTATGTGAATGCACAATAAATTTGTACTCCAAAAGCTAACCCATTTTTCTTTCAAAAACCCATTCACATATCCGGTTTTTTTCCTTTAGCAAAAACCAACAAACACATAATTAGTTCCTTAGCCCCATCACCTTCAACCCAACTTGGTTAATATGATTCCTATTTCATTTCGTTCCGTTTTACTTTCCACATTACAATCATTATCAAGGTTTCTCAAAATCTCACATTCACCAATTTCATCATATGGTTTTACACGCCCAAGTTTTTTCATTAATTTAATTAAGTACCAAGCCCGGACGATGCTTATAGACCTATCCATATTTATCACTACTGGGCCATGCGAGGCCCAATAAATAAATATTCATTCTACGGTTCAACACGGAGAGCGCACATTTTCGATTTCTCTCGAAAACATTAATGGGTGGGCCACCCAAGAACACCCTTTTACAGGGATTAATCTGAAGGAAGGGCCAACTTAACATTGTGCAAGTTTTCAATTTTTTACCGTGGAGTAACTCGTGCCCAAACTTAATCATTTCATTCATGCGGTAGCTTAATTAAGTTATTTACATTTAACCCAATACGATTCCAACTATTATCTCGGTTACTCTCGTTAAACTCAACACTATTAAGGTTTTCATTACTAATAGTTTACATATCTATGTCATTCTTATACTTGAATTAACATAATGGAATATAATTAATTTTCATATCACATGTCACTATCCACTTTTTTCAATTCATGAAATTAATTTAAATTTCTCAACCCGATACTATACTATTTTCATCCGTTCTCAAAATTCGTGGAATTTACTTATCAATAAAATAAATTCAAGTTCCAATTTTTTAAAAGTCCAACCAATTTCTCCATTAGGGTTCAACAACCCCAAAACTTCCAATTTCTCATGATTTTGACAATAACCAAACCCTAACCTTTTAACATACAAGTTAAATGTTCTCCCATGACATTGTTTAGATCAAAACAATATAAATAATCTAAACCCTCAAGATTTAACATGCTTTAACCTCAAATCATAATTTAGGATTTTCAAAACATAGTTTTTCCACATATTCATGTATAAACTCAAAATACACAACACATATCAAATAAATCTTCATAAATAGTCATAGATCCTACCTTTTTGATGTCCCATCAACATGAATCAAGCTCCAAGCATGCTCCAAACCATCTAATCTCAAATTGCGCGGTCAAGGAGAAGCTTCCAACGTGCATCTTCGCTCTTAAACGGCTGTTCACTCAAAAGGGAGGCAAGGAATCCCTTCTAAAGGGATAAGAAGGGCTCTAAGGATCTTCAAGAACAAACCCTATGTCTTCTTTCTGGTTTTAGAGAGAGAGAAAGGATGATAGAATGAATAAAAAACACCTCAACTCGTAACTTAAAGTCTCATCCTGACACAGACTGCTCGATCGGTCTTGGAATCGCTCGAACAGTCCCTCTCTGGACAACATACCAAGGAAGAAAAAAGAACATAGAAATCTAAATTTTGTTCTGACTCCTCAAGGCTTGTTCAATTAACTCATAATAAGTATGTTTTTTTGCGTACCTAAGCTCGAAATCCTTGTCAACAATCATAACCATGATGAAATTTTAATTTCCACACACAATAAAATCCGCTTCCATCTTTCACCCAAAGTCTCATAACAAGTTTTTAATTAGACTTCTAAATTAAAATGGGATCGAGTCCCTACAACCTCCCCCTCTTAAGAAATTTCGTCCTTGAAATTCCACCAATCACCGACAAACTCCAAAACAAGACTCTACAAGGTCACCCATCAACAGAGATGCCAACGTATCTTATGTCCCAGAATGACGTATCACGATACAAATATGTTCCCGATAAACGAATATCTATATAGACTGCTTTCGCAAAACTGGTATCACTAACATTAAGGTTATCTAAACATTGTCAAACCGAAGTCCACTCACACCGAGGCATCGTGACATTGCTCACACTAAACGAGACTAACTCAAGGCAGCCAATGGCATAACATGAAACTATTTCACAACCAGACTGATTTCAAGAACTCCCCACTCCTTGTTTGTAAGAACTAGGATTCCCACTTGAAATGCCATCACTTAGCTCATCCCCATTTCAAAACGCATATCGTTGATTATTCCTGTAAGCTAAAAGACACTTTTGTAATATTTGACATCGTTCACAATGATTTACACGTATCATACCAAAATCCTATTCAAGCCCTCACGATCGACTGATGATTACAGAATTCTCAGCCACATCATCGCTTTATGTTCGTCAGTAACATTACCACTAACGCCAAAGAGATGCTCATTTCCTAGCAGAGACAACAAACATCTGGTTCCAGAGAAGGGATCTCACTCAGATCATAGAAAACTCTAAAGAACTTCAACCCACATAAACCACAATTCTCACTTCGCGGACTCATTAGGTGTCACATTACCGTCAAGACCTAGATTCCATGCAACCGAGGTTACCACCCTAGCATTATGGCCATTTAGATTAAGACCGCCACATGAGTATCATGAGTCACTTGGGCTAAACATGCCGCACATGCCACATAGATACCCAGTTCGCATGGTTAACAGTACCACATAGGCAAAACATTCAATACGTGCATACTTACCTACACGAACCCATCTGCATCACATGTTACATTATTGCGCATATACATAATCCCACATTTTATAATTACCCTCAGACTCTTAATCGATTGTTTAACCTCAAGTCAATTGTAAACAACCTCGTTCGGAATTAACTGATACTCACGACACGTACATCTTCCCCTTGTGTTCACAGTAATCCATACTTAGTTGATTATTACACTCTAGGCAGTCATCAACCATACCGTTTGTCAACACATGATCCTAAAATCCCTCACCAATGTCACTCAACCCATCCATACATTTCCCACTCGATAGTTGAATCTAGACCCGCCTCTTGTACTTAACACACTCCTTTTTACACCCAACTCATTGAGGTACTCAGTTCACCCAAGACTAAGCACGAAAGAACCACACAACTCAATTCGCATATCATTACTTTGTTCCTCCAATGTTTGCATTCAAACATTTAATCCTTCCACGTACTCACACTAAGCTATTAAGCAACATGGCCGAAATTAACGGGATCACAATGTCTCTAAACTTCTCATACATAGAGTTTAAACATCTTTACGAAAGAATTCCTTCTTTACACAGATAAGACGTTCACGCTCCGATCTAGACAAACAAGCTTGCTTTTAAAAGGCCACATCGACGAAAGATTTTCAAAGTCAAATTCCTCGTGATTCACATCTAAAACAAAGTCTCTTAATAATCTTTTGCTCACATGTACTCAACTTACATTTTACCATAATTGAAAATCGAACACCAACTCCACAAGAGCTACACAGTTCAAACGCCAAACAAATGCAAATCGATACTGAAGAACCCATAATGTGAACAACTTGGTCACAGAAACTTCAACAAGGATCTCAATCAAATAGGAGCTAAGGATGTCAACATTCCCGTACAAATTAGAATATATCTCAAGAAACGTCACCCGAACACTCGGACTCACAAGATAGAGAAAACCAATCTTTCAAGAAGCGTCGAGCAACTAGTCCTATTCCCATATGATCACGGTGGTACATATATTCAAAGCACAACCAAAAGGACCATAAAGGGTTTATAAGACTTATAGGGATTTTAATCTTCCCAGAAATTTCCAATCAAGAATCAATCGAAGGTCCCGACATTTACCTCCAACAAAGGAAAAACAATTCACGCCAATAACCAACTATAAGGTAACTCTCTTTCTAGAGAAATCAAGAGTTAACTAGAGACTCCCACTCAACACTACTATCCCCTAGGGTACCCATTAAACAATCGGTTTAGGAGAACACTAACCATCTGTCCTTAAAACGACGTCGAATATCATAATACAAATGTTGTCGACTCCAATCACGATGAGTATACCACTTGTCACACTTGGTTCTCAAACTCAGTCCCCACTCATGCACATCGAACCCCATTAACTTCTTTATACCCCAAACGACGTGTCTCGCACGTCCACCAGTTCAGCACCGGATATCTATAAATGCATAATACTACTCATTCACATTACCCCAAGGCTTCTCCTTACAAGGTTGCATTACACTAACACTACTCCTAATGGACAAACAACAACCACGCTACAGTCTCAAGCTCACGGTTCAGTCACACCTACGAAAGAAAACGTGAAGTAGTCAATCAAGAACGCCAAACTTTAAGACTTCTCACCCAAAGTCACCCATCACTCCCACAACTACACAAATACCACCAACACTCTGTTGTTCGAGCATAAGAATGACTATACACAACTTGGACCAAACAAATTTCTCCTGCCAACCCTAGGCCAATCTGTACCACTCTATAGTTCACCCCTAAGAGTAAGACAACACAACCACATCTAGGCCTTAGGCCGAGACACAAACCACTACCATCCCGTTAAGGGACATCCTACCCATCGACGCGCCATCCTAAAATAACTGAGTCAACTACACCAATAACTTCTATCACGAGCCCCTCAAGTTTCATGCACTCAACACTTGTAAAGAAGCCACCAATGGTGACCATGTTGTCACGCATGAAAGATCGGACGTTACCTGCACCTCAACTTCATCCAAGTACACACCCATATTCTTACTAAATACAATTCTCGAGCATAATCTCCCAATAACCTAGAATCGTCGCACACCAAAATCATAACTAAAATCGACACGCATCCCAATATATATATATATATATATATATATATATACCACTTCATTGTTAACCCATCGATAACATCTCTGATCTACATAACCATCATTTAACTCCCAACCTTCAAGAAGGAACATAAATTAGCAACACGCAAAGAAGAAAACATAAGGGTTATCAAATAGGCTTTTAAAGCTACCAGGTACCACTATGATTATCAATAACACCCCACAGGGCAAGGGGTACCCTCAAAACTATTTAAGTTCAGAATTTCCAAACACCCAAGGTCAGTGATTATTATGGTCCCATCTACTATGTTTCCGTCCATACCCCATTCCTGAGTACACGACCCAAGACATAGCATGACTCTATTGGAGGCAAAACTATTAAAATCATTATTTTTGTAAATAATTTTTTGATAAAAAATAACTAGACGGGCAATCGTCGAAATAGGCTATAGATAAAACTTTTTGATGTCAAACGATCAAAATAAAATCCGTGCCACAACAGTTGATTTAGGTGAATACCATTTTGGTCAATTCTCCAACTACGAACTTTTGATTCTGAGTTGAAGCTCCAGTCAGACCTTCTACTGTATTCCCTTATGCGATTACCAAACGTAGTGTGGGTTATGATCCTCCAAGAACTCGTACCGGTAGAACCTGTTCAACTTTTGACTTGAAGACGAGTTATGAATTTGGTTCAATCTACCTGTATATTTATACGGTAATAGTATGAATTTGTGGAGTAATTATGACAAAGACTTCTAATGTAATCCAGATATGTATCCAACAATTTCTGTAATTAAGCAAACCTCTCAGCGGTATTTGTAATTATAAAAACTTTACAGCAGTTTGTGCAATTTTTATAAATCACTAAATTACAGTTCACACCACTAAAGAACTGTAACTGCACTCTAAGTCATAATCTTAAGACCATCTTGCATTGAGCTCATGTTATTAAATGCTTAACTCATCTCCCCACGTTAAGATTCCTAATACTCGCCAATTAAATTTAATCGGTATCTTTAAATTTATCAAGCCCTTCTACTTAACTTATCTGACTGCCAAATAATTAAATCCACCTGTAGGGTTTGGCTCGGTCAAAACTTATAAGTTTCTTTAAGGGAGTATCGTCAATTTCGAACTATCGAGACGTTGATTCTATCAAGAATTAATATTCCTCCAAAGGTAAACACATACCCTGAGGTAAACTTATGGGAATCTCTATCTGACTAGAAATTCGAGTCTGTGTACTCTAAAGGTACCAGACTGTTTGCCTGGTAAACCAACATATAATCCTTAGTCATTTTTAGATATTTGATTATATTCTTTACTATAGTTCAATGCTCCTGCCCCGGGTTAGACTGATATCTGCTAATTATGCCAACCGCTAAACAGATGTCGGGTATAGTGCAAAGCATATCATGCATTAGGCTTCTTACTGCCAAAGCATGGTTGCCTTCATCTTCTCTATCTCATCAGGGGTCTTACGACACCGATCCTTGGATAAATTGATTCTATGCCTGAAAGGAAAAAAACTATTTCTTAGAATCCTGCATGTTAAAATGAACAAGGATATCATCGATATACTTTACATGTGATAAGTTCAACATCCTTTATTTTTGATCTTGCACAAACTTGATCCTTAGGATGTGACTGGCTTCTCTCAAGTTTTTTATATCGAACTGTCCAGATAACCATACTTTTACCGTAGATAATGCCCCCACATTGTTTCTGATGAGAAAGATATCATCTACATAAAGCACTCAGAAGATCACCACACTTTCATCACGCGTCTTGTATACACAAGACTCATCTGGACTTTGATTAAAATTATATGACTTTATGGCTTGATCAAACTGAGTATTCCAAGACTTTGATGCTTGCTTAAGTCTGGATCTCTTAAGCTTACACAACATGTACTCCTGGTCCTTTGCTATGAAATCGTCTGATTGTACCATATAGATACACTCATCAAGACTTTCATTAAGAAAACTTGTCTTGACATCCATTTGCTAAATTTGATAATTGAAATGAGCAGTAATAGATAAGAGAATCTAGATAGACTTAAGCATGACTACCGGCGAAAAGATTTTTTCATAATCGATCCCTTCTTTCTGAGTAAATCCTTTTGTAACAAGCTTAGCTTTGAAGGTTTCAACCTTTTCGTTTGCTCCTCTCTTTCTCTTGTAGATTCACTTGCATTTAATGGGTTTTATCCCTTTGGGTGATTCTATAAGTTTTTAGACCTGATTGGAATACATAGATTCTATCTCTGAATTTATAATCTTTTACCAAAGATCTGCATCTTTGTTCTAAAGTACTTCATTGTAGTTACAGGCTTCAGTATCCAGTTCTGTTGGAATCTTATCAAAAGACTCTCCTAAGAACATATACAGATTAAGTTGATGAACAACCCTCCCATTACGACGAGGAATATCAGTGTCTATGTACTAGCAGTAACACGCTGTGCAGAATCTAAACCCTATGTACTAGCACTCTGTTCATGATATGTACCTGTTCCGATAATCCTCCTACTACAACGAGGCAATGGGATATGAGTGACTTATGGTTTTTCTTTCGTTCTATTGGTGTTAATTTTGAGGTCACCAACAATCAGGCTGAGTATGAAGCATGTTTAGTTGGATTGGAGGCAACCTTAGAACTTGGGGCAAGGAAGCTAGAAATCATCAGAGACTCAGCACTAGTGGTTTCACAAGCTAGGGGAGAATGGAAGGTCAGGGACGTGACATTGATTCTCTACCATCAGGAGCTAGAGAAGCTGATACCGTGCTTTGAATTGGTGATCTTCACCCATGTTCCAAGACTGCAGAACAAGTTCGTCAATGCACTGGCCACCCTAGCATCCATGATTGACATACCGCCCGGAGTCAAATGAGACCTTTAATAATTGAGTAGAAGAGAAAGCCAGCATATGAGATGACAATCGCTATTGAAGAAAGCACTAGCGAACTTCCATGGTACATTGACATTCAGAACTTCGTAGAGAAAGAAGAATATTCCAAGTTTGCCAGCAAAAAGGACAAAAGGGCAATACGAAGACTATCTGCACAGTTCGTCATTTGCGGTGGTAAACTGTACAAACGAGGACATTCTGGAGTTAACAAGTTATGTGTAAACACTAAAGAGGGCCAAAAATTGATGAAAGAGATACATGCAGGGGTCTGTGGGCCACACAAGAGCAGAAATATGTTAGCCAAGAAAATCCTAAGACAAGGATACTTCTAGATGACAATGGAGACAGACTGCATCCATTTTGTGCGAAGGTGTCATAAGTGTCAGATTCACACAAATCGTATGTACGTTCCCCCGTTTCAGCTATACAACCTAACGTTACCATGGCCATTCTCAGTATGGGGCATCGATGTGATTGGCAGAGTAACACCGAAAGCATCCAATGGAAGTGTTTATGTTGGTAGCCATTGACTATTTCACCAAGTGGGTAGAAGTAGCTTCCCACTCAGTATTGAAAGCCTTCTATGTTACTAAGTTTATAAAGAAAAACATCATTTGTCATTACGGGGTCCCCCATGAGGTCATCTCAGATAACAACTCACATTTCCAAGGGGAGGTCCTGGATCTTTTAGAGAAATACCGCATAGTGGCTCACAAGTTCTCGCCATATCGGCCGCAAACCAACAGGGCAGTCGAAGCAGCAAACAAGAATATTAAGAAAATTCTATAAAAGACAATCAACTCACACAAAGATTGGCCAGAACATCTACCATTTGAGCTTTAGGGATACCGAACGTCATTCCGAACCACAACAGGAATAACGCCATACTCTCTTGTGTATGGGATGGAAGCCGTACTCCCCATTGAAGTGAAAATTCCCTCACTAAGAGTAGTGGCCGAGGCCAATATCTCATAAGTAGAATGGCAGAGGAATCGGATGGAAGCATTGCTCTTGTTTGATGAAAGAAGACTGCAAGCCCTATTTCATGTACAAGGTTACCAGAGGAGGATAGCTCGGGCGTTCAATAAAAAGGTCAAAACTCGGAATCTCAGAGAAGGAGATCTAGTTCTTAAGGAAATTAGGGCTCCTATTTTTGAACCGAGAGGCAAGTTCAAGCCAAACTGGTCCGGGCCATTTCTGATCAAAACCATCATGACCGGTGGTGCAGTCATTATCATGGACTTGGATGGCAATGCATTCTCTACTCCAGTTAACCTCAACCAACTCAAAAAATACTATCCCTGAGGTAAAAATAAGAAAAAAAATAAAAGCTCGCTGAGTTAAAAATTGAAAAGGCAACTCAGGCAAAAGTTAGAGCGGCCCGCAAGGCCGAAAACCCAAAAGGACGACCTTGACAAAAATTGGGGCATCACAAAAGGAGAGTGTTAATACCCGAGTGAAAATCGAAACCGAACTACGTTATGGCTTGATTCCATCTTTTTGGGATACGTAGGCAGCTTCTTTAAAAGAAGTCTAGCCAATTTCTTTGTTTTTAACCATATTT
Organism: Heliamphora ciliata; assembly: GCA_032360265.1. Lineage (NCBI taxonomy): Eukaryota > Viridiplantae > Streptophyta > Magnoliopsida > Ericales > Sarraceniaceae > Heliamphora > Heliamphora ciliata. Next base: position 13,373 of record JAUMHN010015547.1, on the reverse strand, counting down.
GAATCTAAGTAAGACCAATGCAAATTATTTTTTGAAATTTTGAAAACTTGGGATAAATTTGAACCATCTCAAACATAAAATGGGAGTTTTTCTTTACTTTAATTGGAGCTACAAAGTTTTGAAATAAAAAGGAAGGCACGCAAGTCTCAAACTCTACAAAATAAAAATAGCTATGAAATTTTTTAAAATAAAGCAAAGATCCTCAAATCCTTTTCCTTTTCGCTGCATGTTTCCCCTCTTCTTTATCCTTCTTCTCCCTGTCTTGTATTAGCCGCGTCTTGTATTCAGCAGAAAGCTCAGGGCATTACAGCTCCTGCATTTTCACACATGAACGAGAAAGCTAGGCATCATGATACAGTGTTAGAAATGGAGCCCGCAGCATAGATGGGAACAGATGATCACGAATGCTGGGAAAGATGGCCTGACTGCGACTGAACTGTCGCATGATCCGATGGGGGTAATAAAAGGTAGTCTGATGTAGGCCAACTAGCAGCACACCAGGATGATCCATAGTAGTCAAGGTCACGACGGAGATCCACCACCAAGCGCACTGCCAGGTAATGTCTGGGCCGATCAGAAAAGAAAGATATTATCACCAAGCTGCCTCGGTGTCACATGTCTGATAACGGAGGCGGTAAAGGAAAGCAACAGCATTATGCCTATCAGTGGGAGGCTTCTAAACAAGGTTCACCCTCTCCATTAACCAGATCTGTAGCAAGAGTTAGAACAGCAAGAGAAAGGCTTTGCGATGTGACAGTAAACTTGATATAGAAAAACATGTTGAGCTTACCTAAAGAAGTAAGGGGCTGCCAACAAAGGTGTTGGTCTCACCACGATGAAAAGCGTCTAAGCCCAGTAGTGTCTCGGCTAAAATAAGTGGCACAAAATCCCTCCCCATCCACATCTGTCCTGCAATGTCGACCAAAGCGCAAGTAACTCGCCCGTTAGAAGAGGCAAGAAGATACTGGGCTAGAAGGCAGAAGCAAAGTGCATAGCGTCGCCGTAGTTGAAAACCAAGGTCACCGAGGTCACCAGTAGGATGAAACCTCTCAATAATCCAGGGAATGCCAAGACAGTCTCCTGAGGTCAGAAGAGAGGCCTCCCTCTTGGACAGACCGCAGAGTTGCATCACCCGCTACCGAGCTGAGAGAAAGGGAGTGGGAACGATAACGAAACTCCGTGGAATCAGGTCCAACATGGCAGCAAACTCCTCCACAGTGGGGCAGAGTTCCTCAAAGCTAAATCGAAAGACATGAGGCTGCGTATCCCATAGTTGAACAGTAGCTAACAATAAGGGACTGTTAACCTCCACGGTCCTTAGTGAGAAAAGAGCATTCAGGCCAAATGGGGCAAAGTTCAAACGTTCAATGTGGGAAAATGCTTCAATCCATAAAGAAAGAGGAAAAGCCATTTGAGTTAGAGTAACAGCAAATGAAGCCTCCAGTTCAGTACTTATAAGGTTGAAAAAGAAATTTTGGCAGAAGGCCCATTCAAAGTGGCGACCACCGTCTTGGAATTGGCGACTGCCAACTCCAAAAAGTACAGTACAGTGATATCAGTCCTTTTACCAGGCGGCCGCCATATTAAAAATAGCAACCGCCATGTCAGTCTCCTAGACATTGGCGACCGCCAGGTTGTATTATGGCGATCGCCATGTTGTATTAAGGCGACCGCCATGTTTGAACATGGCGGGTGTATGTCAGCTTATAGTTTTTGTGATCTATATAAAGTGTGGCATTTGAATTATGCATCCACGACAGTTTGAGAAGTCAGTGAAGGAGAATCATACAAGATAAGGCAATAAATAGGCGCGAAGGCCTGAAATATATCAGAAGGTGACAAAATGTATCAGAACAAAAACAGGGGCACCCAGGCCCAATAAACGAAAAAATTGGGGCACACAGGTCCATGGATCGAATTAATGCATGTAAATGTGTCAAACCAAGGCACACAGGCCAATAAAGAGTAAATGTATCTGAGTAAGAAATAACAAAAAGAAGGAGAGGTTCTCTCTCTCATGTATGCCTCGAGCGGACTCGACGGGAAGGACCGGCCTCCTCCGAGCTGTCGTCCTCAAAAAGTCTGTCGAAGTCATCACCATTGTCACTGCCAGAGGAAGAAATGACCCTGGATCGACTTCGAGCTGATGAGATAGATCCTCTGGAACGAGCCCGAGAAGACGCCCGGAAGCCGCGACCTCAAACTAGAGCTGGGGCTAGGGCAGGAGGCCCAGCTAGAGCTGGTGGCGGCACTACACCGGTGGTCGGAGCTGGAGGCTGTCAGAAGAGAAGCAAGACTCAGAGCAAAATAAAGATAGAAAAATGCAAAAAATTTGAAAAGAACACACAAGCTACTCACAATGGCTACTTGTGTGAAAGCAACACCGGCCGCCCGCATCGAGGCATCCATCTGTCGGACCAATACTCTCAAGCCGGTGACCATCAGCATCGTCCGGTCTAACCAAGCCTGATCGACCTGTAGAAGAGAACAGTTCAGGAAAAACTAGATAAATAAAGAAAGAACAAGTGACTGGGGGAAAGAAAGAAGACAAACCTTGGCTAATGTTAGCCTTGAACTACGATGCCGACGGAACAGGAACTGGCAGAGAGAAAGGGAAGCCATATACTACAGCCCGGACATCCCATGGGATCTCTGGGCCCCTCACCCCACCAGCAGCATCACCAGCAGCGGTAGCGGCAGCAGCTCCAGCAGTAGCAGCAGCAGTAGCAGCCCCTCCAACGGCGGCATCAGCACCAGCAGCCTCCAGTGCTCTCCTCCTGCCACCAGCTGGACCAGGACCAAGTGGTCCTAGCAGGTGGGCCCGAGCCCAAGTAGTGTAGTCCCCCTCAGCAACAAGCAACTCTGCAGCATGGGTCCCCACCAGCTCATGGAGAAGGTCGACTCGGCTCAGATCTTCAGTCCGGCATACAAGCCAGAAGAACCACTGGGATCTGGAAGTGATCCAGGTCGAGCGACTGGCGAACCACTTGCTCTCCCAGATAATACTCCCGCCCAAATGGGCCCTCCAGCAGGATACACCTCGCAGCAATGTCACGGCTGCGCATTAGATCCACGCCGGCCCGATCCTCTATGTCTCTCTAGACGTCCCAGTGAACCTGTAGAATACAGTAAACAGTGCAATGTATAATAACAATCAGTTTATAGTAATCAGTGTGCAGAGCAGAAGAGAATAGAGATAGTACAAGTACAGTGCAGTGTAGCGGGCAGTATAACATAGAAAGTAATAAGTAGGAAATAGAGGTACCTGGTCAGGAGTCAGTTGGTCCAAGGAGACTCAAAAGCGGTCATTGTCCTTCTCCCCGGCCTTCTTCCCCTTTAGCCCTCGAGACCACCAGGCTGATCGAGGAATAACCAGAGGGTCTACCGCAGAGTTCGCCGGGACATAAAGCCCAAGGAACTCGTAGGTCCACAACTACAAAGAAGAAGATGTCAGTAAGTGGATAATAATAGGTAACAGAAATAAATGGAAAAACATAGAAATTAAATCATACCTCCCAGACTCTCCAGTATCCCCCAATGCTGAGCTCCTGAGGGAACCGGGCCAATGTCCGCATAAAGCTATACAGGGTGGCGAGAGCAGCCTCTCCCCAATCGTAGCTGGCAAACCGGTCAGGACGAGCAAGTCCGCCCAAGTAATGCAAGTGGACGGTATTCTTCTTGTTCGAGAACAAGGAGGTACCGAACATATATATAAGAAAGCCTCGAGCGACCCACTCGTAGTGGCGAGACTCGGTGCACTAGAAGTGTCAGAAGCGCTCGAAGAACCAAGTGTATCTGACTCTACCGCGATCCATCTAAGCAAAAACGGCCCCGAGGAAGTACGTCAGTGCATCAGTCGACTTGGCTTTGGTCGGATCATGGTCGGATCAAATGGAATGGGAGCTCCTCCAACCCAGATGCTGGTAAAGAGCGCGAAGTCCAGAGGCGTCAGAGTAGCCTCAAATGTAGTGAAATGGAAAGTGTTGGTGGTATCCCACCACCGCTTAGCCAAGGCAGTCAACCATACCCGGTCATTGCTCGTCCTATCCAGTAAGGGTATGAAGCGAGCAAAACCAAAGGTATCGATGTAAACCCGGCTGGGAGTAGGGAGGGCATCATACCACTCCAACACCTCCCCAGAGGCTGAACCTCCGAAACCTCGGACGTAGTGACTAGCCTGTAAAAAGAAGACAAGCAAAGAGCAGATCAAACACATGCCCTGATAAGTTAAGCAAATCATTCAAACCCTAGGTGATGATCCTTCGGTTCTTTTCGAACCCTAGAAAACTAGGCACCCTAACCCTAGGTTCATGGTTTCTACACATCCTAGTAATCCTAGGCCTCTATTACTTTGTGTCAACCATTCTTTCCAAAAAAAAATATAAATCTTTGTGTATTGCCCCTTTCACCCTGACCTCTTTAGGATTAATTTGACCCAATATAAATATATATATATAATAATAATAATAATAAATATTAATCTTTGCCCCAGATTTTAGGATTTTTGACAAAATTTCCTCTAAAATTCTAGAATTTTTAAATTTGCTCCCTTTAATTCTTCATACTTAGCCCCGAAAAAAAAATTAAAACAAAGATTCCCCCCTAGATTTGTGTTTTTCTCAAAATAACAATAAAAACTTAAGCCTTTTATTTTGTGATTTTCGCTAAAATAATCGCCCATTTTGTTGGTTGTTTAAAAGATCCTAATATCCCTACTGTTTTAATTCTCCATCGCATATATACCTAAGCTAAGTTCAAAATCCCAATCATCATCATCATCATTCATATCATCATCATCATATTGCAACACAGTATCATATCATCTGAGAGGATCCTAAACATGCGTCTACGTTTGATATTCCATGCTTTGGTATTGAAACAGTAGGAATAGGATACTTACCGATGGGCGTCGACGAGACATGTGGTGATTGGGCTCTCGCAGAAGAACATCGGTAGCAACCACGCCATCTGGAGGCTCGTAGCGTCTCATTCCATGTGGAACCACGCGATGAGATAGAAGAGCGTAGGTGTGTGGTTCGAAGGGCGCTGGGTGGCCCTCCCTAGCGTCAGGATCCAAGAAGTCAGTCATCGCAGCCTCAGCAGCAGCATCTGCAGCCGCCTGCACCGCAGCCACTGCTCGCGCCTCCTCAGCAACACGACGGGAGGCAAGCTCCGCCTCTAGTACAAGAGCATCCATCGCATAAGTGGGCTGCGTGGAAGTACCCCCACTAGCGGAAGGGTCCCGTTGTGCCCCTGAGTCGTCATCCCCATGGCCTTGACCCGCCATGAAGAAGAATGGGATCACAAAAAGCAAGCTGAACATCGTGTGAATTTAGAAGCAAGAAAGGAACAAAGGGAAAAGCTTGGGAGCAAGGGAGAAGACGAGAGAGAATGGAGAGTTAGAGAGAGAGTGAAAGGATGCAAAAGGGCTATGCTCGTGTGCTTTAAAGGACCGTGTACGCACTCATAGTTGGCTGTCGCCAACTCCTATATGAGCGACCGCTGGTTTCCTGAATCGACACATGGCACCCGCCATCTCGTAGGGGTTTTTACCCGACGGCCGCCGTGTCAGACGGGAAACGGCGTGGCGACCGCTATCTTGTCAACGGTCATGTCTTTTATGTCATGGCGACCGTCAACTCCAAAGTTAGTGGCCCTGTATCAATTTGCCATCACGAGTTTCTAGGGTTCTGTAAGGCATGTTTGGGGTGTCTTTAATATGTGTGCGTGTTTTCCTTTGACTTCATGAGTATTATTTTCAAAAATGATTTCCAAAAAAAAAATAATTTCCCTAAAAAAAATAAATTTTTGTGTGTGACTCTCCTCCCAGTAATTTTAATTTTAAGCCGTAATTTGGTTTTTAATTATTTTTATCTCGCGCCTCGTTCCGAATTTTTAGGTCTGAATTCGACCTATTAATTCACGATCTTTCTTTTCAGAAAAATTTAATTTTACGTCGTAAATTGGTTTTTAATTATTTTTATCTCGCGCCTCGTTCTGAATTTTTAGATCTTAACTCACAATCTTTCTTCCCGATAAATCAAAATTCTCAATCGTAGCTTGGCTTCTAATTATTTCAATTTCGCTTCTGATAAACCTAATTCTAAGTCCCGCATTCTTAGATATTGACTTAACCTATCAATTTTACGCCTGACTCGTCGGTCCTCCTCATGACCCTAAACTGACTCGGTCCTCCTTATGACCCTAAGCTGACTCGGTCCTCCTCACGATCTTAAACTAACTCGGTCCTCCTCATGACCCTAAACTGATTCGGTCCTCCTCACGACCTTAAACTAACTCGTCGGTCCTCCTCACGTCCTTAAACTGACTCAGTCCTTCTCACGATCTTAAACTGACTCGTCGGTCCTCCTCATGACCCTAAACTAACTCGATCCTCCTCACGAGCTTAAACTGATTCGTTAGTCCTCCTCACAACCCTAAACTGACTCGTCGGTCCTCCTCATGACCCTAAACTGACTCGTCGGTCCTCCTCATGACCTTAAGCTGACTCGTCGGTTCTTTCACGACCTAAAACTGATTGATATGTTTTCTCATGTTTGCATTACGCATCATAATTAGTCTTATCTTGCATCCTTGCAATTTTCCCCATAAACTACGTTTTGGTCTGATCCCTAGCAAAAGGGTACGTAGGCAGCTCAACAAAAATTCGAGTACGACTAACATCATGTGCATGCTTGTATGTTTGTGGCCTAAGATTGACGGCTCGGTCAAATGGTTGTTGTCTCTAGATCTTTGATATAACCTGCTTCACGCGTTGCTATGCAAGTTATATCAAAGAGGGGCAATTGTAGACACCCCAATTTGATCCCGCCTAATCTTAGGCAAATTCGATGAGGAAAATAGATGAAAAAGTGCCCCAGTACGATCCTCGAGAAGTGATCCAAGCTCAATATTTGAACTCAAAACCTTCAAACTAATGAAATTTCGTTGAACCATCAAAACTTGTTGCCCAAGTAAGGCGACCGCCAACTCTCATTGTGGCGACCGCCATAGAATTTTGTGGAACCTTCCAAAAACATAGCGACCGCCAACTTGCATTGTGGCGACTGCCAACTTAAAATGGTCTGACGTGTCCCCAAAACGGGGCAGCATCTTATTGGTTGATAAACTCTATAAATACCGTACCCCTAGTATGTTTTCGAGGACAGAATTTGAGTGTGAGGTTTTGAGAGTGAGGCTTTGTCGAGACGCCGAACAATTTCGAGCTCCGACGCCGAAACCCTGCCGAAACACCGAGTTTTGAACCTCTGACACCTACATTGAAGCCCTGCTTAGATCACTACCTGAGGATCAACCTATTGGAGCACATTCCCAACTAGAGGATTCCCCGGCAATCTAGGTATCCCGCTTAGACCCTCGATCTTTCTAAACTCTGCTTTCTCTCTTTTGAAGTGATCGGGTTAATTTCTAATTTAAATTTGTACATTTTCTTTATTTACGTAGTTAACATTATTTATTGCTTAATTTATTTCGTTGAATTTAGTCTTTTAAATTAATTGCTTAATTTGCACTTTCAAACTTAAGCACATTGTCTTTATACATTAAATAGTGTTAATATTTTTGACAATTACAATTTATCAATGTTGTTAATTGTTATAATCTAATGCACTTACATAAAAATGGTTGTGATAATCAATATTACATTCATTTAAATTCTGGTATTTTATTTCTTTCTTTTTATGTTAATTTAATATTCTAGCATTTAACTTTTTTTTAGTCTAAATTTTATTTCAGTAGCATTTTTATTTTTCTTGTAACATTAATTCAATACTCTATTTTATTTTTTTTCATAACTTATTCTTCTTTTTAGCTTTCATTTAATAATAATGTTTCTTCTTTCTTTTTCTCGTAATATAGCTTCAATTTCTTTTCTCATTTCTTTTTTTTCTTAGTTAGATGTAATTTTTTTTAACGTACCATTTATTTATTTTTCCTTTATTCTCATATAATATTAGGTTAATGTTCTTTTATTTTCTTAGCATTGTTTCAATATTCGGACATCTATTTTCTTTCTTCTATTCTTTTCTATTAATTCAATGTCCATTTTCTTTTCATTTATTTTCTTCCATCCTTTTCTTTTATTCTTCTTTAAAATATGAAATAATTAACAATCATCCTTTTATTCAAAACTACCCTTCGTTAGCTTAATGCTTCTTCCAGAGTATTTTTTTTTCTTTTCTGTCGTTAACCACAAAAAAATAAAATTTTTTTTATGCTAGTTAATGTTTCTCATCTTTTTATTTTTACCTTCTCAAGTTAGTAGTGTAGCTTTTTAATAATTAAAACTCATTTGTTCATTTCTATTATTTTTCTTCTCTTTTTCTTTGTTTGAAAAACAGGAAATACAAATAGATAGGTTTTCTTTTAGTAGCATCTTCTAAACCTTTTTATTTAATATCTTTTTCTTTTACAAAATTTCTTCTTCGTTTTCTTTTTTTTTTTAGATTCTCAAACTTTCTTTTGTCAAAACACCTTTATTTTTGTTTTCTTTGTTGATAAATTTCCTTTTCAAAACATAGAATTTTCATACATCTTTTATTTGTTTTGTATATTTAGTAGTTTTGACAATATGCATATTTTTAGTTACTTTTGATTTGCTCATTTTGTTAGCAATCCGTGTTTAAGTAATCTTAACAACTTTAGCATATTTTGTTCATTTGCTTTGAAATCATGTTAGTTTAGATTGCTTAAACAATATTACATGTGGGTATATTTCATGTATCTTTTAGTTAGAAATTGCATGCCGTAGAACTTAGGATTTTACCCCTTTATTTGTTCTAATTTAGAGTGCTATGTACATATTTTATGTATTTTCTATATTTGATTTTAGATGTTCTCTCTTCACCACCATTTTCTTTATTTGCATGCATTTGAGAAATTCTATTAAAGAACCAATGATGATTAGTAGAGGCCAACTTTATGGTTGGGCGAACGGGGTGCCGAACACCTTCTCCGATTCGTACCTGAGCCCCCGAATCTTCTTTCTCTTGTTAACGTTTTAAAGATAAGTAGCCAATTTTGTTTTTCTTAGTTTTTCTCAAAAACTAAGTGGCGACTCTATTTTCAACAAAATGGGTTTTCAAAATTTGATTTTCATGGTGTTAAAAAGATTTTTCTAAACATTCTTTGAATTTCTTATTTTTGAACATTTTTTAAAATGACCCCTAAATCCCAAAGCCACAGTCTGGGTCTTTTAAAGTTGGTTCACGCTTAGTTTTTGTTTTCATTTGTTTGTTCTGTCTCTCTCTCTACCTGGTGCTCCTCTCATGATATTCTCTGTCTCTCAAGCTCTGGTGTCTTTCAGCCATCTCCCCCTAATCTTGTAAGTTCCCTCTTTTCTCTTCTCATTCATTTTCGTTTTTTTTTCTAGGGTTTGTGATGTTTTTTTTTTCTTTTTTCCTTCTCTCGTTTAGGTTTTCTCGTCTCTGGCTGTTAGTTTGATAACCATCACGTTGTATGCTCGGTTTCTAATAAGTATTTGGGGTTTGATTTTTTTTATTTGTTTTCATTATTTCATATTCATATTTTTTTTATATATTTTCTTCTCTATGCTTTGTTGATATTGATTATGCTATATCTATGTTTTGTTTTGTGTTGATTTTTTTTCCTTCTTCTCTCCTTCGTCGTGTGTTTTTTGGTTAGTACTCCCCTGTTATCATCCTTTGTTTTTTTCTCCTTGGTCTTGGGGGGGGCTTCTGTTTCTTAGGTTTTCTTCTTGGTTTTCGGGGTGGTTCCCTCTAAGTTTCTCTATTTTGGCTCTAAAATATCGAGCCAAATCCACCGGTGCTGGGGTTGTTTTTGAGTTCAAACGCCGTTTCCAAAATAAGCCGTCTTTCCTCCAATTCAACGGGTCTTTTGAAAAACGTCCTGTCTTGTTAGAACGTAATGTTGTGGAATGCAATTTTCCTGATAATACGGCCATTAATTCTTTTCTTGCATTAAAGTTGAAAAGTCTCTTGCATTTTGATGCATCACACTCTGTCAATCTATCTTTGGTTCGGGAGTTTTACAACTCGTTAACCGAAAAGGCCGATGAGGTAGACGCTTATATTGGTCATGTTCGGGGTGTTTTCTTTACTCTTTCTCCTGATACCGTTGCATCTTGGCTCGACCTAGAGTCTCGCCCTGTTGACCCAAATTTTTCTCGTCCTCATTACTTTCCGTGGCATACCTTCGATTATGGACCTATTGCCTCCGATTTTTGTGGTGTTTCTCGTTCTTGGGTGGCTGAGGTTCTAATTTCCTAACATGATCTTACTGCCACTTATCGTCTCCTTAACCTCATCATGTGTACTAACATTAACCCCAAAGGTCACTCTTTCGAGATATCCGAGCAACATGGATACATTTTGTGGGTCATTGCTCATTAGCAGGCTGCTGATGTTAGTGACATGATTTTTCAGCGTATTGTTCGGATTATGGAGGTAAATCTACTCTCGATCTCCCGTTCAATTTTCTTATTACTCAGTTTCTTTGGTCTCTCTATGTTCCCGAGGTTCATACTGCTCCTATCCTAACATTCTGAAATACCTATCCCAACCCATCACCAAAACGACTCTCAAACAGAGTGCCTCCCATATTCCCAAGTCTATTTCTCTTCCAGGTTCTTCTTGTCTAGGCATTCTTGATGATGATGCGGATGAGCTTGGCTTTGACCCCGAGATGGATCTTCTTGAAGGGGAGGATGTTCCCGCTCAACTGAAGCGACTCGAGAAGGAGGTCAGTCCCCTGCGTACCGATGTTCGTGATCTAATTCATCATCTACACGAGACGTGGAAAGAGATGCAAGAGTTCATGGCGTATGTGGTTTATCATCTCCCTCTACTTTATGATTGGTGCTGCTCGTCTTCTTGGCTTTTTGGTTGGGGTTCCCTTGGTTTTTTTTTGTGTGTTATGTTCGTCGGTAATTTCGTGCCAAAGGGGGAGAAGGATGGATATGGCTAACATTCTTTAAATGGATAATAGTCTTTTTGTTGGTATAGTTTTTGGATGGTTGGCTATAAATAGCATTGGTTGGGTTGGATTGTGGATGGGTGGATAACTTAACATTCTTTATGTTTAGATTTCATAGTGGATTTCATTGTGGACGGATGGTTTAATGGATGCATATCATTAATTGTCACATTCTTTTTGCATGATTGAATGTTTAGATTTCATATTGTGTTGTCATAGAATTGCCAAATGAGGAGATTGCTAGGTTTTTAAGCTCTTTATAGGCTATCTCTTTTTGACAAATCTATGACAATGTTTTTCTATCTCCATTCCATGATGTTTTTATCTCTTCCATTCTATGATGTAATGCGTGTTTTGTTCTTGGAAAGCTTTCTTTATTGAATAGGATTTACTAGAACCGAGAAGAAGCCTTTTTGCAGAAGTTCAATTCTAGTGGAGTCTTGTAATTTACCGATGGCTTTTGATCACCGATCAATCGGTCTTTTTTGCGTTTTGTTTCCTTTTTTTTAATCTTTAGGGTTTTGTTATAAGTAGTGGTTGTGTTTTATGTTGGGAGCTACTGCTGTGTGCGTATGAGAAAGTTTTTGGGCTGCTTTTTATAGAGTAAAGAAGAGATAGAGAGGTTTTGATCTGAATAGGTTTATATAATCATAGGAGCTTCAAGACTCTATTCAGATACCAGATGATTATTTCAAAAGGACTTAAGAGGAGTCTCAAGTGAAGAAGACCAAAGAAGGATTCCGACTACAGACTCGCACGGATTTGGTGTACGAGGATTCGGCAAGAAGACTAGTTAGCAATAAGTTAAGAATTCAACCGAGTATTGTAAGAGTTTCTTGTAACCAAAATTTTAATTATAGTGCGTGTCTTTTGGACTTGGATAAGTCTCGTGATTTTTACCCAATTGAGTTTTCTACGTAAAAATCTCTTGTCTTATGTATGGTTGGTTGTTTGTCTATTTGTTTCTTATCTTCTTTTATTCTGTACATGCAACTCAAACAAAAAGTTATATAGGTTTTATGGAGGTAAACCATTTGTCCAGCTTTAATCGTTTTAGAATAGCATGTTTCTATACGTGTTATGCATGTGTGGGTTTGGTCGTGTATCATTTGTTTGGATTTTCACCCAACGATGACTGCTTGAGGAAAGCTCTATTCGCTCGAGCGAGCTTACAACCAAGAGTTGGGTCGGTAGGGGACCACTCGAGCGGATCTTTGTTCGCTTGAGCAGACAGCTGGGCGCAAGATTTTATAAAAGCAGCCAATATCTTGAACTTTGTGCCAAAGTTTGTTGTGCAAGCTTTCACTCATCTCTCTAGACAAATCTCTCAGAAGCTCTACCATCTCTCTATCTTTTGGCTTGATTCAGGTTCAGATATTAGTGTTCGGGTGGTCAATTCTTGGTATCCTTGCCATAGGCTTTGCATTCATTCAAACGAAATCGCATTTTAGGGACTTTGGTTTCTCGTCGGTGTTCAAAGTTTCGAGTTTTAACTTATCGAGGTAGAATTCTAGACTATATTACTTTAAAAGGGTGCTACATGCGATTATATGTATTTTCTACCATTTTAAAATGCTATAAATATTGAATTTTATGTTTAAATCGTATTTGATTGGACAAAAAGTATGTTTTGCATTTGTTATGGTTTATTACAAAGTTGGTGGACGTGTGGGTGTCCGTGGTTTTAAAAAATGTGAGTTTTGAAAATAGAGTGATTTATGTAGAAGTTATGAAAATCACATTTTAGAGGTTTGGAGCTAACCCTTGGGGTTAAGTCTTGGTTTTGAACGTTTTGGTTGAAATGGTGAAACATTTAAAATGTGTTGGTCGTTCTTCCTTGGTTATGGACGACGTGGTAGAAAGTCACTGGACGTTTTCTACATGATTAATGTACTGTTTTAAATATTTTTGTAGTCGAGCTACGTGTTTTTAACGATTCTGTAGATATTTTGTGACAGTACATGTGTATTTGGGTCGCCATTGCTCATCAGTAAAAGTCAAAAAACTTTGCGCATGTAGGTGCTTCTCTTCTTCGGGTTAATCTCCGTAAATGAAGTGGTTGTCCCATTGGGAGACGTGTGTTATTGTAACTCCGTATAAAACTTGTTATTACCTAGTGGGTCATTGGATGCCCCAAAACTAGGGTAATGGGCAAGAGTCTATAGTTGTTAACTTTGTCCCCAGCGCGATAGAGTCTCTACATAGGAATCATTGTCGATTATGGAAACTGTGAGACTTGGACCCATCTCTTTTTGAGACTCATATGTATATATGTTGTGTTTTGCATATATATGTCTGTGGTGTATAATTTACTCATTTTGATGCATGTTTATGTTTATCTGAGCATGCGGGGTTGGTTCCCGAGGTTGTAGAGAGCTGCCGTGCGAATTTTAAAAATT